>LIEC01012147.1:71337-111704 GCA_001925005.1 Drosera capensis
AGTTCGACTTTAAGCATTGTTCACAAGACCACGAACAACCAATCGGTAAAAACTCGATGCCATTTTTCAACCGAAGTTCGATTTCAAGTAAAACCTGACTCGATATAAACAATACGAATTTGATTTTGAGTTCGTAAATACCCAACTCAACTCCATATGAACTGTACCTGTTCAATTTCGAGTCGTCGTTCTGAATCGTCGTCGTTAGTTAATCATCATTGTGGCTTCGTCGTCATCGTCAGCTCGTTATCGTCTTCGCGTCATCAATTCTTTGACGGATTTAAAAATAATGAAGTTTCAAGGAATTGAATTTAATAATTATCTTTGAAAAAAATAATCTTTAATTAATTATATTGTATTTTTTTATTATGCTGTATATTTGTATGTACTTAAAAGTTTAATAGAAATACCTATCAACAGTTTTCTCAACAAAAAACTTAAGTGAAAAATGTGGAAATTAACCACTTCAGTCTGTATAAAACTTCCAGGTTGCCACGCTTCGCCTAGCTTGTAATCTCGACATTAAACAATAAAATTCCGCCCGCGTTGAGCTTTTCATCAAAAGAAAAGAAAACTGAACTTTAGTCCAGTGGACTGAAAAGAGCCCCAACCAAGCCCACGATACGCTACCACCTCCCCAAAGCTAAAAATCATCTCATCCGTCCAAATACCATCGGGACCCATACCTATCCGTTGATATCAACGACTGAGATTCAACCTGACCGTCAATGGACTGGATTGCAGCAACCTCTATCGGACCCATAGACCGCAGTTATCAGCACCCACCAAAGGGCACGAACGTAAATTGAATCTCACGATCAGGTATAAGAACAGATTATCATATTTATCCACTCAAGAGATGATACCATAAAACATAAGCGTCTCAAAGCCCATCCACCGTGACAAAATCTTCTTCCTCTCCGCTCATAAAGCTCGAACACACACAAAACAAAATCACCGCACTCGAAACGCACCACACCACCAACAACACAACACACGCGATCAGAAAACCCTAATTTATTTTTTCACGAAGCCAATAAAAAAGTAAGAATAAATTAAATTATGTCTTCTTCTACAACGATTATCCAGTGATATCAGATCAGGCATATATGTCGACGGTGAACAACACCGAGACGACGACGTCGTCCGGCGATTGCGGCGCCGGAGTCGAGCCGTGGGGGACGTTGGAGGAGTTGTTGCTAGCGTGCGCCGTGAATCGACACGGCGCCGACAGCTGGGACTCCATCGCCAAGGAACTTCAGAACCGGACCGGACTCACCAAAACCGACGAAAACGAAAACGAAAACGACGACAACAGAGTAATCTTCACGGCTCTGAACTGCAAGGAAAAGTACGAAGATTTAAAGCGCCGGTTCAACCTCGACGGCACCGGTTCCGGCGACGGGCAGGTCGACGCCGGGGCCGAAACCGACGACGGAAGGGACGAGTTCAAGTGGATGGTGAACGCGCTGAGGAAACTCAGAGTCGAGGAGCTTAAGCGAGAGGTTCAACGAAGAGACGCGTCGATCGTGTAAGTTTCGTATACGGTGCGTGAGATCTGAGATCCATCAACACTACTTGAGATCTGATTATTTTGTTTTCTGTTTTTGTTTCGTGTTTTTTGTTTTTGTTTCGCAGGTCGCTGGAATTGAAAGTGAAGAGATTGGAGGAGGAGAGAGAGAAAACCTCGAAGACGATGGTCGATGACGTCGAAGGAGGCGCAGATCTGATCGTTCTAAAAACAAACGGGAACGGATCTCGCTCTCCGGCGGCATCCGGCGACGGCGGCGGCTCCGATGAGATCGACGATGATGATCGGTCCTTCAACGAGTCGAATTCCACGAGCCAAAAGGACAACAACGACGACGAATCGAATCGGGATCCCGCGGCAGATGAGGTTGAGGATGAAACAGGATTGAAAACAGAACCGGTCAGCGATTCGAAAACTGAACCGGACCGGATTCATGAAATTTATGTTGACGGACCGGGAGGGGACCGGTCTTATAGTGGCGGTTTGGGGATATTCGAAGCGGAAATGAGTGCGGCGAGTCGACTCGGTGAGTCGAACGAGTTGAGGGATTCTGTGTCTGAGTCGAAAGGTGAGGTGAAGGGTGCGGCGAAGCAGAATAATAGCGATGTGCAGAGCTCGGCGAGTCTCTCGAAGAGGAAGAGGAGAGGGTGGCGAGGAGGCGGTGGTGGCGGCGGGGTGGGGAGCAGTAGTGGCGATGAGGTGGGGGCGGAGGAGCTATCTCCGGCGGATAGATTGATCGGCGTTAAATCTCGGCCGTTGATTGGTTCTTGGAGAGTCTCCGGTCGCATAAGCATGGGTCGGTATTCGAACGGCGGCTTCCAAGTCAGGTTAGGCTCGTTTCATCATTGTTTTCTTAGTCGTTTTTTCTGTTAATTGAATTCTTCTTTTATATTTTTTAAATCATTATAAATGTGAAATGGTTCAAGAAAATTTGATAAGGAAAGGTGTTGAAGTTTCGTTACGTGTGGTTGGGAAGGTACAGGTGTAGGACAGTAGATATCATTCACATAGTCGTGACAATGGGTAAAATGGCGAGTTAAATTAGATTTTCAGTTAAAATTGGAAATAGTCGTTCTCCTCGTGATGGTGGGATCAAGTTTAAAAAGCAAATTTTTTATATAAAATAAGGATAAAGATTATATGAAGTTGTTTTAATGGAATGTTTTTCTCACACCTAATTATTGTTGGATTATGTGAGTAGGTTACATTCATTTTCTTTCTTTTAGTCTAGAATTAAAAATTGAAGGACTGTTATATTAGAGCAAGCTTGTTATTTGGATAATTAAAACCATAATATCTCTTTTTTTTTTTCTCACAAAGTTAGCTCCAATGGGATGAGTTTTAGTTGCCATATTTTAGCTTTACGTATATTGCATGCTAAATATAGGAATGAAAATGCCTATAGACATTTTGGGCACATCATCAATTTAATGAAAAAATCAAATAAAAAGTGGAAGGAAATGATAATGTCCTTGACATAGTTGATAAAAAATGCTAAAATTATGCATTTTATTATAAGAGGGACATCGTTAAATTTTAGCATTTTTATATTCAAATTATAACTATGAAAATGTAAAAATATCTTATACTATTGAACTTGCTCTGAAGATATTAAATTATAGGACTTTTTTTCTTATAAATCCTTTAAGTCTTTATTAATTTTACATAAATTCCTCAAATCTTCATAATTTCAAATTTATCCCTCAAATTATATATATTGGATAAAATAATTAATTTTTTGAATTAAAAATTTTATAATTCCAGTGGAATCCTTCAAATATTTAGTATAAGACAAAATAATCTTTGATTTTAAACAAAACTTTTTTTTATTATTGTTTTTTTTTTCAAATCATTTTTTTTTCGATACATATGAATGAATTAAATACGAATTGAAGATATCTTTAAAATATCACAATTATATTATAAAAAAAAAAAAATTGGATTGTATGGATCATTTTGTCTCTTAAATAATGATGAGAGAGATTAATTTGAAATTATGAATATTGATGAAATTTATTTAAAATTAACGAAGATTTGAGAGATTTCTATGATAAAAATCCTAAATTATAATGGAAAAGATGGAAATCTGATTCATTGGGTGTTTTGTTCTCGACAATATTAAGAAGTATTTGCTAGGGTTTGTTTAATCTACTATATGTTTAACGAAAGTGATTGAAACTGTAACTTAATCGTATATTTATATATTTAGTTTTTTTATGTGAATAAATTATCTAAATAGTTATCGGTTATTTTTATATTTTTTATCAAATAGATAAGTTATCTAAATAGTTTTTAATTGATATAAATTCAAATAATATTTTTTAATCAATATATAAGTGAGACATATCAATTTGATTTCGTATGAATTATATAGGTTTTTTTGTATTTATATTTTTCATAATCTATTTTTTTATTCTTATATATTACAACATACGAAAAATAGTATTTTTTTCTTTTATAATAGTACCTATGCATATCATAATTATTTATGTGTTTTTTTTATCCCGTGTATGACTACAAGTCATCCTTAATTATTTAAAATTAATGATTTTTTAAATAATAAAATTGGAAATATTAATATTGTTATCAAATATAAAAATTCAAAAAAAAAACTTATCCATTATAAAATCTTGACCTAACATTTAAATTTTTATCACAAGTTTCCATATTCTAGTTATTATATGGAGTACTTTTTTAAAGAATAATGAAATCATCATTTAAAGCTCCTATAATTAAATATTACCTCAGTGATATTCGATCTTAGAAAATCCTTTTACTCTTTTTAAAATTTTTGCAAATATTAATTTTTTTTGTTTCATATGAATTAAAACATATTATTAAAACTAAATATCCCATATAAATTATAATATTTTTTTAATTTATAATTTTTGAGTGTATGTAAATCCATATTATTTCTTGTTTTTTATGACATCATTATTTTTCTTTCTTTTTGTCTATTGATACATGAGAACATTTTTATTTATTATAATAAAATCAATAATATTATTAATTATTATATCAAATCAATTTTTGAAAAATTTACCATCATGATCACAGTAACTGAAACCCGTGGGGTCACTCATCCAGTTCCTTTTCTTTCTGCTGAGTTTGTAACCCACGATGAATTTATGGGTGATGTTTTTCTATGTATGAGTATCCACCGTCCAACCATTATCTCATGTGGATAAGTATTAGTAGTAATGAACTTTCACGAATGAAATTACTCCATTCGTAAGTGAACATAAAAGGTTATGGTGTTACGAATGATTTACGGGATGATCAAACGATATTTTTGTAAATTTATTGTGAAACATAAAAATCATATAATATACAAAGTATAATTTTGGATCGAAATAGAATTCATATCATATCATTTACGTATAAAAAATAATATATATCGAAATACGTAATGAATAATATGATTACTGAAAATATTTGTCCATATTATGAAACGGAGTAATAGTACAATATGAACACATAAGGAGGACCAAGATATTACTATTTGAAATTATTTTGTATAACTTCGTACAGAATGTTCTGAAAATGAACACATAACTTATGACAAATAGCTTGATATATAGGAACATCAAGTATGCGAATGATGATTTTAATTCGTTATAGTATTTGCTTGTTTATATACTTCTAGGGGGGGGGGGGATGGTGTTAATATGTTCCATATAAGAAATACCAAGATATTTTTATTAATGGAGGATGACGAAATATATATAATCTGATCCTTAGAATAAATAATAGAGGGATCTTTGATAAGTTTTATGGAAGGAATCATGAATTTTTTTTATAAAGATGACGAAACGTGCACGGTCTTTTATTTTTTTTTTTCATATTATTGATAAATTTAGGGTCATAAATTTTTGTTTATATTTGTCATTCTCATTTTCTCCTACCCAACACTAAAGTTTTGATAAACTTGATGCTTTTTCAAATGTGAAAAGATGAGCCATTTAAACTTTGTAGGAAATTTCAAGTTATGTTCTTTCCCCGTATGTTCAATTTGGTTCTTATGTCTACTTGTAAACTTTTGCGGACATAATAAAGTCTATTATTCATTGATGTCAAAAGCCTAATTCTTTTTTACGACAATCATTTGATAACTTCATTTTTTATATTGGTTTTTCGACAATTGCAATTTCTTTTCTTTGTGCGCCACTTATAAAATAAGAGGATTTTAAAGCTATGAACGCCTCCCTCTGAATATAGTTCATGAATTTGACGATTTGGGATGGCGGTTTAGTGTTTGCAGTTAGAAAATGAAACTTTAATACTTAGTCGCATCAACCATTTCTTTCATTTGAATTTAGTTCTAAGACAATTTTGTTTTTGTTTGAAATTTTGTTTTTATTCAGAAAATATTAACACCTTGCTACAAGCGAGATGGAGAGGGATGCTATTCCCACTCCAATAATATCTTTTCTCACGCAACCTTGAGATTAAGGTCCGGGGCCCACATCTCGATTACTGGCCGAAACGAGAATATTTATCGAAGTTGAATTACTACTAACAATTTCCAGATCGGGTAGATCACAGTCTCAATCGATCTACTCATGATGGCTTGATGCTGATTGATTCGCCACCTTCTATTCATTTGGGCCTTGACAAGCCCAATTATTCAAATTCATACGTGATCGGCCCATTAATGGCCCGTGATGATAACCTTGTTTTGAACAATTTTTGACAGGAAACAGGGAAGTACAGAAACCTGATCCTACAGCACATGGATCTCGATACCATCCAATCAAAACTCGATGGGGGCATCTACTCCGACTCACATATGACATTCTACCGTGACCTCCTCCTCGTCTTCACCAATGCCATCCTGTTCTACCGGAAGAGTTCCGCTGAGCACATTGCTGCCCGTGAGCTCCGGAAACTTGTCAAGCAAGAAATCACCAGGAAAACCCGAACGTCCAAGCCTTTTAAGCCTGAACCGGAGCTACATCTTTTGGATTCTATTGTGAAGAAGCCTAGGTCCGCCACCACAACGATCATCTGTCGCCGGCGTGCCACCACCCCTCCAAAACCACTTCCACTTGATGATCAGGTGGAGGAAAAGAAGGATAATGGACTTGAACAGAAGCCCAAGGCCCAGACGAAAGTCCAGCCCAAGAAAGCAATCAATCAGCTGAATGATAATGGTGATCACAAGGTGAAGGAGAAGAAGGTTAGTGTCACAATGCCAAAGAAGTTGGCGAGAGAAAAGCCTCCAACGATGGTGAATAATACCAAGAAGACGTCGACGACAAACAACAATAAGAAGAATAAGAACAAGGAGGTGAAACAAGATGATCACAGCAACGATTCACGACAAGAATCAGACTCCAAGAAAGAAAAGCAAGCCAAAGCGACATCTCCTGCGACAAAGAAACAAGGCGTGGCCAACTTCCTTAGGAGGATGAAGCAGAACTCCCCGGCAAGGGAAGCCGGGGAGGAAGATGAAACGGAGAGTGAGAAAGATGGTGGTGATGCTGGTGGGGAGACTAGGAGTAAGGAGAAGGAAAAAGTTGACAATAAGAAGGCGGGAATGGTGAGGAGAACATCAGGGAGAATGCAAGGGAAAGATCCGGAAAAGGACACGGGGAAGAGAGTGGCGGGGAGGCCGCCAAAGAGGAAGGCGGCGAAGGGAGCAACAGAGTCACTAGCGGCAGCCACGAAGAGGAAGAGAGAGGGAGATAGTGGTGGTTCGGGCGGGCGACAGAAAAAGAAGTCGAGGAAGTGAAAGAGACGAGGGAGTAACTTGTGGCAGAAAAATTTGTACTAGCACAAAGTTCTGTTGTAGTATTAGCGCTTACGTAGAGAGTGGTTTGGTGTATATTATTAGTGGATTGATGAGCACTAATTTATTTATTATGTTTTATTGTGCTGGTGGGGAGTATGTATTTTCTATCCTCGGCAATTGTAGTCCATGGCATTGATGCTCCCCTGAATTGGACGGGTTCCTTTTTTTTTAAGGTTGCAAGATGAATGATTTGTTTTTTATATTTATAATCTTGATGATCCTGAGTTGTTTATGTGATAATATTGGTTGGATCGATGTCCTTTGTTTATTAGAACTTGAAGTTCATTATCAATTACATATGCTTTCATGAAACAATATAGTCCATTCTTTACGTTATCTTGCACAATGTTTTCACTTCTTTCCATTTGGTACATGCAAGAACATCTCCATTTATCCATACAATTTTATAACCTAACAAGGCAACCAAGACAAGGGCAAAGCAAACAAAATAAAATCAAATCCATACTCAACTCTCCAATAATTTCCAAAAATACCCCTCTCTGAGATTCCCCTCCTTGCCCATTCTCTGATTGCACAACCCTTTGTTCACTTTCACACTCCATTTCAACAACCGATTCAACAGTGGAATCCACCGCAATCGACGCCGGCGCCGGAATCACTCTCCGAGCCCGCATCTTCAATCCCAGTGACAACAACTACAGTGGCAACAACAACAAAATGGGTATTGTTTTGATTCATCCATACTAGATTATGGGTGGGTGTCAGGGTTTATTGAGAGGAATAGCAAGTGGGTTAGCCGATAAAGGACACTTGGCAGTGACTTTTGATATGAGAGGTGTTGGGAGATCAATTGGGAGGGCTTCGATTACTGGGTTCCCCGAGGTGAAAGATGTTGTTGCTGTTTGCAAATGGGTCTGTGAGAATCTTGGGGTTGGGAGGATTCTGCTTGTGGGTTCATCTGCAGGTATTGAAAGGGGAAACCCCAGGGTTTTGGGTTGGTGTATTTTCAATCAGATCTGTTTGTTTTGGGTGGATTTGGCTTCGAAGTTGTGACATATTTGTTGGTTTTGATGGATTGATTGTGATTTTGTTGTGCTGATTTTGGAGGTTGTTTTCATGTGAAATGATGAGTGTTTGAAGGATTTGTTGCTTGTTTGGTATGGCCTTGGTCTCGAATCGAGGTTCTAGGAAGGTAGTGAGTGGATTTCATAGAACTAGAATTGTACGATCTTGTATCAAATCATAGATTGAGACAAAATTTGGATCATGGAATATAGAGTTGATTGTCTTGGTCTCCATGCTTGATTTCTCGTATGCATGAGTATTTTTTAGTGTATGCCAGTGCATACTGTTTTGGTGTGGATTATGTCTGACGGTATTGATTCTCTGGGTTCCAATTCCAATGAATCTGTACTCTTGTGAGAGTCTCGCAAACTATTTCCCGCCGAGCTTGATCGTGATAAGAGGAACTGAAATTTGGATTTCAAGATCACACCATCCTCTACAAGTAAATATATGACCTTCGAGGTTAAGGCAAGGGTCGTATTTTCAGTCTATTCATGGTAGCCCTCTCTGAGTAAAGAAGATTGGTTTTTTTTTTTTTTTTTTTTTTAAAAAAAACCCTAAGGATTTCCTTTGGTTAACCGAATAGCCCGTAAACCCGGATGACCTTTTAAATCAGTTTTCGCTGACGTGCTCACCACTACAAAGCAGCTTGTCACCCAGCAGATTTGGAGTAAAAGAAGATTGTTTAGATCTAGTGGAGCCAAATCTCATTTTTTTCAAGACTTAAACTTGAATGAAAAAAGAAAAGATCTTCGGCATGCAAAAGCATGAGATAGGACTAAATGAATTCTAGTTTAAATAAATAGATCGGGAATAAGAATCGGTGGGTTGAGTGCTTGAAATAGAAAGTCAATGTATGTAGGGATCGTCAGTCAGTCTATAGTGCGGTCAGAGGAAGGGAATGTTATTTCGATTTACCTAATTTTAAAAATTATCTTGAAAGATTGACATCTGAATAATATAGTACTGGTTGATGAGAGTTGACTTCAAATCCAAAAGAAGAGTAAATAAGATCCAATTCATTTTTGGGTTCTTATCTAAATTCAATTGAAATGGAACTAGGTCTAGTATGAAGTGGCTATCAGAACTTATGTAGATAGAACTGTTAATGGGATCTCGAAAAAGTTCTTTTTGCTGGGCTTTTCTTCTTTTGTTAGGTTCATTAGGATTCTTATTGGTTGGAACGTCCAGCTATCTTGGTATTGTCTGTGCGCATTGAGGTTGAGTACTTGAGTTATATCATAGTTGTGCTAATCACTGATTAATCCTGTGTTTTAAATTGTATATATGTTGGCAAGGCAGTTTTGGATTATACTCGTATATGTCCATCTATTGTTTCGAAGCTTAGTAGTAGATCATTCCCTCTTGAAATTGTCAACTGCTTTAAGGTGGATTTATATTGAGATTTCATCTTTATCTTGACAATCATATGTCCTGCTTGGCTTTTTAGTTCTCTATTTGCAGTACAGGCTTATTCTGTTTCCTGATTCTTTTTGCAGCTGTTGAATTGAAATTCATGCTTTGGATTCTCTTAGATGAGGGATACGAAATTTGTAGTGTAATGTTTCAAGCAGATAGTTCCAAGCGACCTTATGTTTATGTTCTGTAACAGGTGCACCGATAGCAGGCTCTGCAGTAGATCAGGTTGAGCAAATAGTAGGATATGTGAGCATTGGGTACCCTTTTGGTTTCACGGCTTCAATACTCTTCGGACAGCATCATGGAGCCATCTTGAAGTCCCCCAAGCCATAGCTTTTCATAATGGGAACCGCGACGGTTTCACCAGTTTCAAGCAGCTGCAGGCAAAGTTGAGTTCGGCAGCAGGCCCTGTTGAGACCCATCTGATAGAAGGTGCCAGCCACTTCCAGATGGAAGGTCCTGCTTTTGATGCTCAGATGGTTCAACTGATCATTGGTTTTGTAGGCAAGATTCCAGATGATCTTGAAGAATGCCAGGTAACATTCAAAAAGTGTTACGCTCTTCATCCTTTTATGTGTTTGTTGAACTAATCACTTCCCAATGGCCATGTGCTTTCCTGTGCAACACTATGTTCAAGGAGTTTACATCATTACATTTAACATTCTTGATTAGTGTTTGAATCTGGCCAAGGCCAGAATCACTTTGACCCAATGCCAGATTGGGACATCTACTTATGTGCTGCTTTTGTTTATCAACAGGTATCAGGTATGTTAGTGCCGAAAACTTTGAGCAGGCTGGATGTCTCACCTTTCGTAGCCGCTAAGAGGTTATTTAACATTACTGGTTCCTCTACGAAAGATCCTTTGTCTTAATCTTCTGCGGATAAACTTTGCAGTGCTTTGATACCCTTTCATCTGCTGCTGACTGATGGTACGCTAGCTAACACGGTATCGAGATCGAGCCTCTCGTGATGGATTCGAATTTCATTCATTGATCACCTGCATTCTCGTATTTTCCAGGATTTTGGCATATTCCTGGGAAGGGCGCCCGTTGAATGATGATCTTTCACCAAGTTTTGCATGCAACACCCATCGAGAGAAAAAACAGAAGATATGTTTGAACACCACAAAATGATACTTCTTCTATTAGCTACTACAGGTGCTTGCTAAAATCAAGTGTAAGTTGCTACAGAATTATTGTTATATTACAGATTAATCTCAAAACTAAACTGACAATCAAATAGTTTCACAAGCTGCTATCATGAAGACAATGTTACAACCTAGAACTTCCATCACCTAATATGATACTGAGGTAGTTACAGAGCTATGCAGTTTTTGCCTTGTGTTATTCTGCATCTTGCCGTTTCTCAGCCACGACTCTAATGTCGCTGGTCAGTCTATTGCCGGCTTGGATCTCATTTCCCCTACCTTCTCCACCCATTTCGTCATGTTGACGTTTTTGCCTACCTTGTTCTTGATCCATCGGCTGCCCTTGCGAGAACATGCGTACTCCCCCATCTGGGTTATTTATAGCCATAGAAGTCATAATATTACCGAATTCAGACCACTGTGATATCATAGAACAGGTGCAAACAACCAGAGTCCAAATATGCAAAACAAATTGCACCAAAACTGTATGCTTATTGTTCGATGGACACTGTAACGATGGAATATTCAGAACTCTAAGATGTAATGATCCTTCAACAGTGTTTTATGATGGACACAACAAGAAGAACCACACCCACTCTTCAACTTCATCAGCATATTACATTGTTACAACCAAAGATGAAAAAGAATCGTTTCTACATATGAAAATAGGACCGTGCACCAAGAACGAAATAGACTTTATTTTCCGCCAATTAAAATTAAAATAAAAGGATTTACAAGAGCATGTATCCATAAATCAGGTAACGACTAAGATGGCATGCAATTTTGGTTATAACTTTTGAGCTCCCAGGCTAAAAGGAGAGAGCTCGAAAACAAGAGCTCTCCTTCCCCAGCATAGGAAGGGAGGATGAGTCCAACCGAAAATCTAACCCTCATACTCCTTCGTTGGGATCAAAGAAAGCGAATATTTTACAACGACGACATAAGTTACATTGGAAATTTTGGTACCTAAGCGAGTGAACAGGGTGAAAAGGAAGAAAAAGATGCAATTCTCACTAAATTACACAAAAGAAAGACAGTTGTTATTACCGCTTTCTCCATCAGAAGCATCTTCCAGTCTCGCAATCGCGTCTACCAATGCTTGCTCGTGCTCCTGCTCAACCATAAGCTGATCAAAGTGCTGCTACGAGCAACGTGTGAATACAAAGGAAAAAGAACTTCGCATTACCTTCAGCACTCTTTTGGCTTTCTCTACTTCTGCAGGGTCTGGAGGGCTAACACCAAATATTCTCTCCACCTTGAATTTCAAGAAAAATGAGGAGAACAAGGTGAGTCTAAAGGCACATCAGCAATGACTTGCAAGATTAGGAAAAAAGAATGAACTTACTTCCTTAATTAGAGTATCGGTATGTAACAGTTCGATATCTCCGGATGCCTTCCTTCCAATGCCATTTTGTGATAAGAATGCATCTTTCTTGGGTTGAGCCTTTGGGGTTCCTCGACCTCTACCAGCACCAACAACAGGACCAGCACGGGGTCCAGTTTTCTTGAAACCACGGCCGGATCCAGTACGGCCACATCTATTTGGAATTCCAGGGTCCTCCCCTTCCCATCTGATATCTTCGGGAGATATCTGGAAGAAACATGTATTCGGAAGCATGAAGTTGACTCCAACACCAGAATGGAGAACAAAAACGAAGGACTACAATAATAACCAAAATAAAACAACGCCAGAAACCACTTATGATGGATAAATCAAACAATTTTTTACCAAGTCAAATATTTCAAACTCAAATTGCTCAAGTCATTGACATTTCTTTCCAAGTTTTAACCTAACTCCTTTGCCCTAGTGGAAAGATCACCAAACACCACCACAAATTAAGACTTGTAAAGCGTAGGTCTGGCTCTTAGTCAGACACAGGTCAAGAAAGATTAGCTCAGTGATAAACAAGCCTTCCTCCAATGCATGTCAGACCACCTAAGTAACCCATAATTGATGCAATCAGACACAAGTTCATTAAGCAGTCGAAAGATGCAATGTCCAATTCGTTAACCTTGGAGGAAAGTAAAAAGTGAAGAACAAATACAAGAACATTCAGACCATCTCCGCCTTCTTCTGAAAAAATAAAATAAAAAATCAAATAACCATAATTACATTATCATTGAATAAGGGTCAGATCAATCATCCACATCATAGAAAACCGGATTGAGAATATAGAAAGCAAAGAAGTAATCATCTTGAGATCAACTGATCAAGTTATTCCACAAGTATGTCATGCACCCAATAATAGAATGATTGGTATTGTTTGTTAGGTGATAATTACCCACCATAATAAAGGGAACTTACAGAATGCCGGTGAATTTATACGAAATAAAGTAAAGCCACCGAAAAAAAAGAAAAAAAGAAAGAAAGAAAACGATAAAGAAAAACAGAAAGAGAAAGTACAGGGAAAAAAACAAAAGTATACCTCATTAAGGTTCACCCACTCGTGTGCTTCGTTTTGTGTGCCCTTATCGTATACAAGAAGATGTCCCTTAACAAGTTTAAACAACCACAGTTACTTTCTACCATATAGATAGCCATTAGAAGTATATACACTCTCATCCTCTCTCTCTTCTATGATCTATCCTATACAAGGCGAGCTGAACGGGAAGCTCAGCATGCCTATTTGAGCGCCACTCAATCAATCATCGATTGATTAGCAAGTTAGCAACTCGAACTTGCCTCTCATTGTTTTATTAGTAGGGGTTTCTTTTTCAGTTTGTTTCAGGGGTGCATGGTGTGTGTGTATGTGTTGAATGAGATAGAGGCTTGGTTTAGTAGTTTCAGTGGCAATAATGCATGCAGCTTGCCAGTAGTACCTTAATAGGGCTATAGTCAAACACCGTAGCCTCATAGAAGTGATTGTCATCGGGCCACCTCGTCCAAAGTTTTCTTCCAATGAGTGGATTGCTATTACGGGCATCAGCTGGTTCTCTAGCCACATAAGCACCCGGCATACTGCGATTTGGGGCCCGAGGCCGGCCTGGGATCCCTGTAGGGTACTGCTGCAAAGACTACATATTTAATCCAGAACCACAGAAAAACTGTCAGAAAATTAGACAAACCGCAATTACATGCAGGACACAACTTTGCATCATGTAACATAAACCAACAATCACTTTCTTCCCCGTATCAGCTATACAGAACATGCAAATGCAATTACTGTTTCTGGCTGCATGGAACAGGAAACCAAAAGCCCGTACAAGAACAGGATTTCGCGTCCGTTCCATTTTGCTAAATTATATGTAGTTCAGTTTCTATGATTAACAAAGTACTACAAGATCGCCTAATCTACAATCAATACATTCAATCTTTCCATTTCTACCATTATTATGATATTCTATATTCCAACTTGATTGGATACCGGAAATAGAAATGATTCAGAATACCGATAGGTAGATGATGCAGCGTTGATGATGTCATCCAATCAGTTAGAATATCCTCTCATAGGACACTCCATGTTCCATATGTTTTCTTCTGGTGACCTGAATGTCTGAGACCTAATATCTATCTTAACGAACAATGTCGATTACTAGGTTGGAAAAATCATATGACGGCTAAAGAAATTCGTTCAACTTACTGTTTTTGACTTCTTGCCCCTGGAACTAGGTGGGGGACCTCGTTTTAAGGCTGAAGAAGATGGCTGCACGGACTGATGCACTGCTGGTGAAGGTGCTCCAACTGATAGAGATGCTCCTGACTGTGACGGCTTCGATTTTTTACGTGATGCTGAGATAGTAGGACTGGGTGCATTATCTTGTAGGGGCAGAGGAGCCCCAATCATCCCATGTTGCAGGCCATTCGACTTCCTCCACTCCCTACCCAAAAAAAAAAAAAAAGAACGGAAAAGGAGAAAGAAAGATGTTAGCTTCGAGTTCGAGAAGTCAAACCACAACCATAGAGAGAGAGCCAGAAGGGAACCTTATCCTCAAAATCATCTCATCAGCATCGACTCTAGTGAGCAACTCCCTGTGCTCCTCATCCGAAACTCTGAGCTCTTTCCTGAGTTCGGTAATCAAACTTTCCTTCTCCTGGTTGCAAGAGATGTGATTTAATTGAAAAAAATAGAATATTGGTCCGTGCGTTGCACGGTAAAATATCATAATAGATCATAATATAATGTAAAATTAAACATAATTATATTTATGTGATATAAAATTTTCTAAATTTAATGATTATCTTATGCAATCAATATAACCCGATTCAATCATATATTATGTTGAAAATATAACTTGATGACTCTTTGAAATAATTCATTTATAGATAAATTCATCCAAGATTTTAAATTATATATTAATATTTGCATGAATTGTTTATATTATATTATTCAAAATCGATTTTTAAGTAAATATTGGATGATAGAGCATAAAAAATTCATTCTAAAAATCAGCTTATAAAATATATGATTCATCAAATGTTATACTTAGATTGATATAACTAAAAAAAATTCTAACATGATATATGGATCGATTTGATTAGATTGTTACTAAATTATAATAGTATAAGAATTAATTTTAAATTTGTTTCTTTCAAAGTGATTGTATGAAATTTATAAGATGTAATTATTTTTGTTTCATAACTTGTACATATGATGTTAAGATTTTTTTTATTTTTTTTTTATTTTTGATCAATTAGTTAGGTAAGATTTAGTACTCATTTTTTAAAATTTTATTTTGACAGTTCAACTTGTAATAAAAAATTAGATATTTAATTGGTAAATATTTTTTCTTTAGTTTAAATCAAACGAAATGACATATATGCCGTCATATCGTTTGCAATCCGGATGGTTTTTCATCTGGATGTTTTGTGTAAATATATATATATGATAGATTCCTTTTATTTTTAGAAATCAATTGTAAAGATTCCTTTAATAGTAAATATCAAATTAAGCAATTGAGTATAGTTATTACCCAGGTAATGGCATCAGATTGAGCCTTGAAGGCACGCAAAACAGAACAATACGCTTCTTGTTCAATTCCATGAATCTGGGTTTCCATATCAGGTTGCATCCTTGTAAAAGCTGGTGGCCTAGGAACAGAAGATCTTCCATTTCCAGCCACTCGGCCACCTCTAGAGAATCTATTTTGATGATTGGGTGGAAAGTCATCATCCGTTCCTGCATAGAAAAAATTTAAAAACCAGCATTAGAATCATTAGGTACTCAAGATACGAATACAAACTATAAATTAACTATTGCATATTCTCGTTGAGGAAAAAAAAAGAACCACATAAAGACAAGGGTATCAGGAATATGACAAATCCTTTGAGCAAGTATCTGATTAAAAGGTAAGATTTCAAATATATCATTAAAAAAACATCAAGAAGAAATACCAAAGCCATCACAAAATCATGGACCACCAACACAAGTATTGACTATAAAGTGAATCGAATTGTGCAAACCCTCATTCCCGAGGAATAAAAATTGGTTTGGGATACTTTGTTTCCCTACTAATACCACACTGAATAAAATCCTCAGAATTCCCCATCATGTGTATAATTTACTAAGCAAGGCTCCATGATTCTCAAACATAAGACATCCAAAAACAAGCTTCAATCGACAATCTTAAGAAACAGCGACAAGAAAGTAGGGACTACATGGATTTCTTTGTTCTCTCAACCCCAAGAGTTTGAAAAAACAAGTCAAAGCCACAGATTCCACTACAACAATCTTTCTCCAGATGAGGCAGATATGTATTCGAAGCCCTTATACTGAAGAAGCCATAACTCTAATCACAGAAAAAACGTAGCCAAACATAAGAAAATTGGCTGCAAAGGTTAGCAGATATTAGCCTGCTTTCCACTTAAATAATTATGCTATGGTAACTACAGTGAATACAGAACAATACCCATCCAACTCATTTAGGCTAGTACATACAGTGAAAGAGTAGCAAGAAGCAAAATCAAACTACCAATAAGCATAGATCTCAAGCACCTCGCCGTTGCCATTTGATAACACTTATGTAACGGAATATTTAAGCCGAAACCCAAATCCACAAATTCAACCCAAATCCACAAATTCAACCAAGGATCTTTATCTAACCGACACCAGAATAATTTTGAACCCCTTCAACTAAAGAAACCCTATCCTCCTCCCAATACAATGTAGCTACCAAAACCGTTGAACAACTAATTTCACCATCATCGGCGAATCATCCTCAGCAAATGACCGGCTTATCACTTCAATTATCCCACAATGCCAACAATGGTCAGCACAAAATATCACCTTGCACTTGAAAACACCCTTCAATTAGTCAAGAACTGCTGCTCAACCCCTAAAAATACCAAAAATTTAGCCAAATTCCAACCGAATTGGGCAAAGTACAATTCAACCGCAGAACAAAATTCTTTCTCAGAATTGACACAAAACCCTAACCCTAGAATCGCAAATCAGTTACCAAGCAGGACAATCAAACCACCAAAAAGCAAAGATTTTTTACGAGCACCATACCACTGCTATCCGACATATAAGCCATCGAAAATTATCCTCAGCTCCACCCAAACCAGCTTCCCCAACTCGATCTTACTCCCCAATTCGACCAATCCCAAAAGTCCCAAACCCTAGGCGGAAATCGACGAGCGGCGTCGACCCAGTGAAATCGACGATGGGAATTCCACAAAGACTCGATCTTGGACGAATTGGAGAGCGAATGCGGTTCAATTTTGGGTGAAAACAAAGATTTGAAGGGCGAATTGGGGGCGAAATTGATTCGATTTCGAGTGTTTTTTTGGGTGTTTGAAACGAGATAGGAATTCTGGTGAGGGGTCGAAAAGGGTCGCGGACTTGAAATATTTTTTTATTTGGTTATTGAAATTTGTGCTTAATTCGTTGAGATCCGCCGCCGGAGAAGTGGATGATTCCGGCTAAGTTTGGGAATTAGGGTGGCGGCTAAGTGATAGTTGGCTCATTGTAGTTGTGTGGTTAATCCTTTCGACCGATAATAGTAGTAACACTGTAAAAAGTGTTTTTATCTCTACAACTTCCATCGATAGTTTAAAAATATAATTGAAATAAATTTAATATTATGGATTGATAAATAAATTTGATATAATTAAATCTGGCTTGTGCATCTGGCGTTATTGATTGAATGACTGATGAAGAAGCTGCCTTCATGTTGCCCTCTTTTCTCTTGTGGGAATTTGCTGTTTCCTGCAGCAGGTTGCTTGTTGATGCCAGAATGCTGGCTTTGCAGAATGATTCTTGGCACACTTGATGCGAATAAAGCGAATAGTCAAATGGCCAAGAACTTATATCTATCCTTCGGTCACATGAATACCATCAGAATGTTCTTTTGTCTGTGATGTAAGTCTGTCTAATTTGTCCCTGTTATTTTTTCCATTTGTGGTGCTAGTTCTCCTGCTTGCTTCTGGCAGATAGATGAGTTAGCCATTTTGTAAGCCGTGGCTGGGTTAAGTAGACTTCTGTCTATTCCAAGAGGCTGAATAGAAATAACACATTATGCATGAAGATATTTGTCAAAATCTTGTGATCTTTCATTTTTGCCCCTTCTTTCTGTTCGTCATTTCTGGACTGTGACAATTCCAGATTGTTGAATATTGATTTCCTTCAAATCTAAATGCTCCTTTGTTATGGTGTTTTGACTTTGAGTGACTTGTCGAATAGCATATGTTTGGTCTCTTAAGTCCTTGTGCTATCATCTTTTAGGCTTGCTTGGTAATGCCCAAAACCAGTCTTTGGCTTTTGAAAATAGAAAACATCTCTAGATGAGTGTTTCAGGAAGAAAGCTGATTTTTTGAGATGTCATGGGGAATATATTAGTATTTCGACTTATGATCTTATTGGCTGGTCTGAAGTTTTATCAAATAAGCTCTTAAACTCATAGGCGTAGCAGTACAAAGTGTGAGCATAATGGAGCTTTCAACACTCCATTCTCGTGGCTCTAATGTTGAATTAGTCAATCACTCAATCTGATATCAAAGTTTCCGTGTCAATACAAAAGGCGTAAACACTAAAGGTTTTTGAGAAAGGCCACATCTTTATTTCTTCTTCTTGCATCTTTATTCCTTCTTGCAGGAAAATTCTAGTACACCTCGGACATTCGACTAATTTAATCTCGTACTTGACTATTGATTTTTCATTTACTTCTGTTAGATTACGGCAAATCTTACCCAATAAGGGGAAACAACTTATGAGATCTATTCACCACTCAGACATGCTCTATGATTTCATCTTAGCTTGATTTTTTACCACATATATTTATCCAATCCGTCGTTGATATTAAATATAAAGATTTACTTTAGGTCGTTGAGAATGCGGGGTAAACAAGTTTAGGATATGAAGTCCATGAACATTATTTGGATTTTAACAGAAGCAGTTGAAAATTCAAGCCACGTCCATCGGGTGGTCCAGGTTTAGACTTTTACTTTGAAAAGTCTTCTTGCTCTTGAATCTTGTGGCTTAGCATAAGTCGATTTTTACACAGGTCAACAAGACTTGTGCTCTGCCATAAATTCTCTCATGATATGATTCCATGCACAATTGAGTAATTAACAGGCTTTTCATCACGAAAGTGTCACTCAAATTGCATCCATATATGTCATAGCCAATCGCTTTAAAGATTCATGCTGATCATCCTCTTAGCATGGAATTGCTGATATATTTTTGTTTCTGTTTCTTGATCGTTGTACCAGTTTTGGTTACTGCCAAGACTCAAGCAAACATTACCCTGGGCTCTTCTCTCACCGCCGGTGATAACTCTTCATGGGCATCGCCCTCCGGGGATTTCGCCTTTGGGTTTCAGCCAGTTGGTGCTGCCGGGGAGTTCTTACTTGCCATATGGTTCAACAACATACTGGAGAAGACCATATTGTGGTCCGCGAATAGCAATCAAATAGCTGAAAGCGGATCAAAGCTGGAACTCACAGCTGATGGAATCTTTGTGCTAAATCCATCTGGGAACAAGATATGGGGTCCGGATACCGCAGGAGTAGCATATGCAGCCATGCTCGATACCGGAAACCTCGTCCTGGCCACCACCACGGGCCTCACGGTGTGGCAGAGCTTCGATTCGCCAACTGACACATTACTCCCCACACAAAACCTAAACCAAGGGGACACCATCATAGCCAGCTACTCGGAATCGAATTACTCGAGCGGGAGGTTCCTGTTGGCGATGCAGGACGATGGGAACCTCGTGTTATACACAGTGAATATCCTAGGTAATCAAAACGTTGCGTATTGGGCCTCAAACACTGTAGGAAGCGGTTACAGGGTCGAGTTCAACGAGTCTGGCTTGGTATATCTGGTGGTGGAAAACGGAACTGTACTGAGCCAAATCTTCTCTGGTAACACTTCCTCGGAGGACTTCTACCAGAGAGTAACACTAGACTACGATGGAGTACTTCGAAAATATGTTTACCCCAGATCATCCAGTTCCATCGCGGGGAGCTGGCCCAAAGCATGGTCCATCCTGTCCTTTGAACCATCTAATATTTGCACCAGCGACTGGTCACTCGCAGTTGGCAGTGGGATTTGTGGGTTCAATAGTGTGTGCCAATTAGGAGCCGCAGATGGGAGGCCAGAGTGCTCATGCATATCTGGCTACATCTGGGTGGACTCGGATAATCAGGCGCTTGGTTGCACACCGACTTTTCCCATCCAGAACTGCGACCCAGCATTAGATGCAAGCAATCAATCTGCTCTTGTGCAGATGCTGAATACTAATTTCCCAGGGTCTGATTATCAACACTATTCTGGAGTCGATGAAGATTGGTGCAGAAAGCAATGCTTGGCGGATTGTTTATGTGCTGTGGCAATCTACGGTACCCACGACGACTGTTGGAGCAAGAGACTTCCGCTGTCTTTTGGAAGAACCGATCCCAGTGTTGGAGGCAAAGCTTTGGTTAAGATAGGGACGGGGAATTCCACTGTGTTCGAGAATGGAGATACCAAGAAGCGAGGTAGATCGAGGTTGGTCATTGTTGGATCTGTACTTCTGGGAAGTTCTGTGTTCTTGAATATCCTGCTCCTGATCTTATCGTTACTTCTCGTTTTCCGGCTAAGCAAAAAGTTCTCAATGGCACCTCAACAGGGATATCAAGTCATCCCAGGGACGAACACTCGAATCTTTAACTACAAGGAGCTTGAAGAAGCAACTGATAATTTCAAGGAAAAAATTGGACAAGGTGCTTTTGCCACAGTTTATAAGGGTAACGTGGGTTCTGAAATTGGTGTCGTCCTAGTTGCTGTGAAGAAGATGGACAGGGTGTTTAAAGACAGCGACAAGGAATTCGAGAGAGAGGTGAGCGCTATCGCCAGAACAAACCATAGGAATCTCGTCCAGCTGGTCGGATACTGCAATGAGGATCAACACCGTCTCCTGGTCTATGAATTCATGAGCCATGGCTCAATCGCCGACATCCTCTTCACGAACCAAAAGCCAAGTTGGTTCATGAGGATGCAGATTGCGGTTGGCACCGCAAGAGGTATCAATTATCTCCACGAGGAGTGCAGCTCTCAGATCATTCACTGTGACATCAAGCCACAAAACGTCCTCTTAGACGACTCTTACACAGCTCGGATATCTGACTTCGGGCTGGCCAAGCTTCTAAGAGCAGACCAAACACGAACCATGACGAGCATAAGAGGGACCAAAGGTTACGTTGCCCCTGAATGGTTCAGGAGCATGCCCATCACGGTGAAGGTGGACGTGTACAGCTTCGGGACTCTGCTCCTGGAGCTTGTCTGCTGCAGGAAATGCTTTGATGTGACAAATGTCGACGAGAGCCAGGTTGTTTTGGCTGATTGGGCTTACGATTGCTACCATTACGGGAGAGTAGATCAGTTGCTGGGTGAGGATGACGATGCACGAGACGATCTCAGGCGGGTGGAGAAGTATGTTATGGTGGCGATCTGGTGTATTCAAGAAGAGCCATCGCTGAGGCCGTCGATGAAGAAGGTCATACAAATGCTTGAAGGATCCGTCGGGGTGGCTGTGCCTCCAGATCCGTCCTCCTACATCAGTTCAATCTAGTTCTGTCGCCACTGGTTGTACTCAAGAATGCAATGCATTTTCATCCAGATTTAAGAACAATCTCATTGGGTGATGAGATAGATGCTTATTTTACTACTAGGTATTGATACCTAAATCCTTTGTTTTCTGCAAGCGGTGTGTATAAAACGGCCATCCTCATTCGGATTTGTGTAGGTGATGGTATCCTACTTCAGGTGCACTTATAGTGCACAATAATCAAACGGGGTCTGGTGAACTTAAAACCATGGTGAAATGGTTGGTATCTATTTCATATGAATTTATACCGCATGAATACAAAAATAATAATTATTCAATATGTATTTTGATAAATTGTGTTTTTATAATAAATAATTTTTGATAGATCTACAACCTTTATTATACAAAAATATATAATTTATATTATAATTCATGTTTAATGAAAAATTTATATATGATACTTAAAATTTATCTCAATAAATTCTTAAATCCAACCGAAGCTGTTTTATATGTACAATAGTGAAACATATCACAATTGGGCAATACAATGATACCGAAGAATCGGAGAACTTCTCCTCCTCAGTGGGTCAGAGAACCATTTCTAGAGGAAGAAGCTATTTTTTTCATTTTTGGTGAAAGTTTCTAAGGATTGATATTTGGTAATTGACCAGTTGGTCATTAGGTGACTTGGCCGAAGTTGTCGAATTAAGTATATCTATGCTTCTTCACAGAGGCAGAATTAACAGAAACAAATGCAGTAGACATGAAAAATTCTTGTAAACCCGGTGACCTCTCTTCCCCCATGTACTTCATTTGTGCATTGTGAGTTGATATGCGACTCCGTTATGGTGATTTGGCTTTGAGAAGTTTGCCAGTGGTTGATGTTTGGTCTCGTTAGTCAGTGTGCTATAATCTTTAGGGTGTGTTTCGCAGCACAAAAGGCCAGCTTTCGGCTTTTGAATAACAAGAAAAATTAAAAAAATTAAGAAAATATGATGATAGTATTATGTATTGTTAGAAATTAATTGAGGTTAAGTTTGTTCTTAACGACATATAACTTATGTTTTGCTAGGACATATTCAATAATAAAGAATTTAAAAAAAAAAAAAACAATTTTTTTTAAAAATCTTTATTATTGAATATGTCCTAGAAAAACATAAGTTATATGTCGTTAAGAACAAACTTTTTTTTCCAAAAAAAAAAAAAAAACAAGAAAAAAAAGTTTGATATATGTGTTTGTAAAATCAGATGGTTATGTTTTCAAAATTGGCTTTTTGGGAAGCCAATGAGGAAAACATTTTTAACTTTCTGTCTTAATTATTTGGAGATTTAATCCAAAGAGAAAAATAGTCATCCCTTGGTTGTTTATGTGCCGTAAGGGGGATTACGTTATCTTATCCATGTGTCATGTTACCTCGTTTGAAAGCTCAAGTTCAGAATACAAATTCCAAGAGCATTGCATGCATTTCTATCGAAGCAGATGCCATGGGATTATCCAAGAGCATTGTATGCATTTCAAGCGGGTCATTTCTTCGTGCCAATATTAATTGAATAATGGTTTTGCGCAATGACTTTCAACACACTTGGGTGTGGATAAGTTGGATCTTGAAAGGGCCAAGAGCGTTCACCAATCCTATCGAATGCATAACATCAGAAGTTTTTCTCATCTCTGTCGTAAGTCCATCTAGTTCGTCCTTATCATTTTTTCCATTTGTGGTGATATCTTCTCCTTGCCACGGGATATTGATGAGTCGAGCGCCAGTTTACCTCGGAAATCATGGCCAAAATAAGTAAATTTCTCCCATCGTTGACGTAGAATAGGAGGCAACGCAATGAACATGAATGAAGATTGTTAATAAAATCTGGCTTCATGAATTTTATTTCTGCATACATTCTGGTGATTCTGTATTCATGAATATTGATTTCTGTCAAGTCTAAATACTCCTTTGTTACGGCCGATTTCAGATCTGCCTTTGTGGTTGAGAAACTTGCTAAATAGCTGATGTACATCAAGTCGTTGCACTATCGTCTTTAGGGCATGCTGGTTAACACAAAAAGTCAGTTTATGGCTTTCGATGATCGGAAAAAGTTGTACTCTAGATAGTTTGTTTAAACTAAAAGCTAATCTTTTTTCTTTCCAAGGAAGTAAAAAGCTGATCTTTTGTTCTGATTTGCTTATTTGATCGTCCCATTCCATATGATAGGCAGAATGATCTGCAAAACTGGTTTAGTGGCAGTATAAAGTGTCAGCATAATGGATTGGAGCTTACTACACTCCAGTGTTGAATTAGTCAGTCTGGTATCAAGTTTCTCTTTCATGGCAGATGGGATGAAGACACCATTTATAACCCATCACTCTCTGATCAACTTGACGAGGAAGGACACATTGTTTTATCTCTACACGTTAATACAAGTCGGACATTCGGTTAGTTTAATCTCGATTGTTGATTTTTTATTGTATTTACTTTCATGGGATTACACAAATCTTACCTCTGTTGATCCCTTTTGTTGCTTATCTGCCCGTGAAGCGGAAAGAATTTCTTGATTTCAACCTACGTACATGTTTCATGGCTTGTTACTTCGTTTCTGATACCAACGTTCACCTAAAGCTCAAGTGCTGGATACAAAGTTCAGGAGCAATGTATGCATTTTAATAGAAGAATATGAAGATTCATTGATTCAATGCGGTTCCATCGTATGGTCCAGGAGATGACTGACTTTTCCAAGTCTTCTTGCTCTTGATTCATGCGGGCCAGCATAGTTTGGTTCATGCACTGGGTACGAAAAGACTTGATTCTTGCTTTACTATAAATCATCTAGTGATATGATTCCATCGAGGCCTCACAGTTAAACAAACAACTCGCTTTTCATTATAGATACTGCCACTCAATTTGCAAAAATATGTCCATGCAAATCCTTTTCAAGATTCATGCAGATCATCCTCTTAGCATGGCTTTTTTAGCAAACGTTTGTTTCTTTTTCTTGATCCTCCATCCATTTTCAGTTACTGCCAAGACTGGGGCAAATATAACTCTGGGTTCGTCTCTCACTGCCGGCGAGAACTCTTCATGGGCATCGCCATCTGGCGACTTTGCTTTGGGTTTCCAGGCTGTTGGTTCTGCCGGGGGATTCTTACTTGCCATATGGTTCAACAAGATACCCGAGAAAACTATAGTTTGGTCGGGCAACCGCAATCAATTGGTGAAAAGCGGGTCGAAACTGGTGCTAACACCGGACGGAATCCTCGTGCTCAATGATCCAGCTGGGAACAAGATATGGGGTCAGGATTCAGCAGAAGTAGCATATGCAGCCATGCTCGACACCGGAAACCTCATCCTGGCGACCGCTGCGGGACCGGTGTGGCAGAGCTTTGACTCACCTACTGACACATTACTCCCCACACAAAACCTTAACCAAGGGGACACAATCGTAGCCAGCTACTTGGAATCGAATTGCTCGAGCGGGAGGTTTCTTATGACGATGCAAACTGATGGGAACCTAGTGCTCTACACAGTGGACATCCCATTGGATATTGCAAATGAACCGTATTGGGAAACTAACACCGTGGACAGCGGTTACAGGGTCGAGTTCAACGAGTCCGGCTTGGTATATCTGGTGATGGAGAATGGAACCATATTGAGCGATATCTTATCTGGCAACTCTTCTGCATTAGACTTCTACCAGAGAGTGACACTCGACTATGATGGAGTACTTAGAAAGTATGTGTACCCAAGATCACCCAGTTCCATTGCCGGGAGGTGGCCAAAAGCATGGTCAATCCTATCCTTTGAACCACCTAATATTTGCAACAGCACTTGGCAAGATGTTGGCAGTGGGATTTGTGGATTTAACAGTCTGTGCCAATTAGGACCCTTAGATGGGAGGCCAGAGTGCAATTGCCTACAGGGCTACATCTGGGTGGACTCCAATAATCAGGCACTTGGTTGCACCCCTGGGTTCGCTATGCAGAGTTGCGAGGCAGGATTAGAAGCAAGCGATCAATATGCAATGGTGCAGATGCTGCATACTAATTTTGCGAGCTATAACTATCTACACTATCCAGGAGTCACAGAAGATTGGTGCAGTGGGCAATGCTTGGCGGATTGTTTCTGTGCTGTGGTAATCTTCACGGATGATGGTAACTGCTGGTTCAAGAGGCTCCCTGTCTCTTATGGGAGTACGGATCCCAGTCTTAATTGGAAGACTTTGGTGAAGATAAGGACTGGGAATGCTACATTGTCTCCGAATGGAGATACGAAGAAGCCAGATAAATCAGCATTGATCATTGTTGAGTCTGTGCTCTTGGGAAGTTCAGTGTTCTTGAATATCGTTCTTCTGATGGTATCATTAGTGGTCGTTCTCCGGCTAAGCAGAAAATCATCAATGGCACCTCCGCTGGGATACCAAGTCATCCTGGGGACGAACACTAGAATCTTCAGCTACAATGAGCTTGTAGAAGCGACGGATGATTTCAAGGAAAAAGTTGGACAAGGTGCTTTTGCAACTGTTTATAAGGGGAATATGTATTTCGAAAGTGGTTCTGTTGTCGTTGCGGTGAAAAAGATGGATAAAGTGATGAAAGACATGGACAAGGAATTCGAGAGAGAGGTAAGCGCCATCGCCAGAACAAATCACAGAAATCTTGTCGAGCTGGTGGGATACTGCAACGAAGGTCAACACCGGCTCCTGGTTTACAAATTCATGAGTCATGGTTCAATTGCTGACATCCTCTTTAGGGACCAAAGACCGAGTTGGTTCATGAGGGTGCAGATCGCGGTTGGCACTGCAAGAGGTATCTATTATCTCCATGAGGAATGTAGCACCCAGATCATACACTGCGACATCAAGCCGCAAAATGTCCTCCTAGATGACTCCTACACTGCTCTGATATCTGACTTCGGGCTAGCCAAGCTTCTGAGAGCAGACCAGACACGGACTATGACCAGCATAAGAGGGACTAAGGGATATGTTGCTCCAGAATGGTTCAGGAACATGCCCATCACTGTGAAGGTGGACGTGTTCAGCTTCGGAATCCTGCTCCTGGAGCTTGTTTGTTGCAGGAAATGCTTTCAGCCAACAAACATCGACGAGAACCAGATTGTGTTGGCTGATTGGGCTTATGATTGCTACCATCATGGGAGAGTGGGTCAGTTGGTGCGGAAAGATGATGATGCAAGCGATGACCTAAGACGGGTTGAGAAGTATGTTATGGTGGCGATCTGGTGTATTCAAGAAGAGCCATCGCTGAGGCCCTCGATGAAGAAGGTCATACAAATGCTGGAAGGATCAGTCGACGTGGCTGTGCCTCCAAATCCGACCTCCTACATTAGTGTAATCTAGTTCTAAATGTCCTGATGGTTTACGGTGCTGCAGCCAGTGGTTATATGCTTATAATTAATAATGCATTTTCATAAGTATTGTATAAAAAGGCCATTATCATTCGAATTTGTGTTATGTTTCGAAAACATAGATTGGATCGAATAGATCCTACCTCAGGTTCGCCGTTCACTTATACTGCACTAGTGGAAGGGTTGGTATCATTTTCGGATAAATAGTTTTTACATGTATTATAGTGCTCTTCAGTCCCATACATTGTTAGATATATAAATGAGATTCATCTATTTTAAAGAGGATTTAGAAAAAAAAAAAGATGTTTTTTTTCTTTTAATAATGTGTACATTACACTTTATAAATGAGTTCTATTTATAATATTCAAAGTGATTAATTAATATTTAATTTTCTATCACCTAATTAAGATGGATAGATCTGACTAAACTAATTAGGTGTGTTTCTTTATTAACCTCAAAATAGATAAAATCAAATGAAAATATCTAGATTTAGGAATAATTTATAATTGTAATAACCCAGAATTTGGAAATATTACTTTACTGATAATTATAAAAAATTTAGTGTATAAATGTGAACTCGTAATTAAATTCTAAAAATTTTAATGTATTTATTTTGACAATAAATTAAACGAAGAAATTTACGAAATAAAAAAAATTGTATAAACCTAACATGATAATAAAATCTTGAATTATCCAACTTCGATCATTCACGAGACGCATGCGGACACTCTATCCTTTCCCTTGTCCCCTTCCCCTTGTCCCCTTTTCCCTGAGGAAACCCGAACCCACCTCTCTTCCCTTCTCTTTCTACCTTCAACTTCCCCCACCGCCACAGCCACCAACCTCTGCCTGCCGTCGCCCCGACGCGGCCAGCCGCTTCCAACTACCGCCACCGGCTTCCTCTCCCCCTTCCCTGTTCTCTCCCCCCACTGCCCTCGCCACCCATTTCCGCCAGTCGCCGCCCCGATGCCGTCAGCCACCGCTGCCGCTGCCCACCACCACCACCGGCCTACTCGTCCCCACAAACTTATGTTTAGACATGTTGAGTATAATGTTTCAAATAAAAACATGAAACGATATTTTTAAAGAAATTATTAGTTCTGATGATTAAATTAGATTATAAGGTGTTTATTTTCGTTTTTGTGAAAATTATGTTTAGTTCTTATGGTATAATTAGATACTTTTTGCACTTTGATATATTATCTTGGATATATATTTATTTATAATATTCATGTTTTGATTATTTACTGTAGATGACATGGAAAATAGAGGAGTTTGAGAAATTTAATCTGTATCTTGATGATAATGATTTGTTCGATGAGTAGAGTTGTCAAATTACGGAGGAGATTTTATTTTAGTTTGTTTTTATTATTTTGACATTGTTGAGAGTTGTTCGAATTTATATTTTTCAATTTTTAAGATTTGTTGATTATTATTTGAAGTTTTTTTTTTCTTGATTTAGTTGTTTTGGACCTTATTTATTTTGATAATATGAATGATTTATTATTTGGTTTTTAAGATTGTATATTGAGACTAATTGATGTTGTAATATTAAGAATATAGAAAAAGATTGTTGATATGTTTTGTTATTTATAATAAAAAAATATCTTTATTTATATGTTGAAATATTAATCATATGATAAGGTTTAAGAATATATATGATGAATATTAAATCATGCATATTATTAATCTAATATTATATATATATATTAATCTAAAATAATAATTTTGATATTTTAAATTAGATAAATTTATTGTTTTATTTGAACGTTGATCAGAAAACAATCAATAATCTCTACAAGTACCAACACCTCTACCCCTTTGATTTGAGATTCCTGTAGAGTTAGAGGTGCCTCGTACCATATGATTAAGATGTATCCCCAGCACAAAGATGATGATAAAGAAAAGAGATACAAGATAGGGTCCATGATAGGATTGTGAGGCGCCCACTAAAATTCTTCCCTCCTCAAATGTAGGTCGTTGAAGCCTTGATTTTGAATGAATCCAGCTATTATTTGAGGTAATACTTGATTTGCACAAAACAATGTTTTACACCGACCATAAAATACTTGTGATTTCTGCTTCTAGCAAAAGTAATTTTGTGTCGGATTTCCCCTTTATTCTCTTCTATTATCGCGGCATACCATACCTGCATCGAAAACACAAGTCACATGTGTTAACACAACTTGATTCAACTACTTGATAAGATTTGATACAACCCTGATACTATCCTTCTAAAAACATTATCCAGCCAGTTTCACATAATTCATCTCATAGTCTTATTATGGTTCTGTCTCACAATACCACAATTTATACGGGATCTATAACAAACATAGCAATAGTTTTGTGCAGAAAATGTTACACGTTTTCCCTATTCTGAATTCTCCCAAGGGCACGAGTATTGTAGACTTCTTGTAGAGTAATACACAAAACCACATCAGAGAGTTCACAGGAAACCGCAGCCAAGGCCAACATCAAACCCCAAGCACCCATTTTCACGCGTCCTCTTCCTCTCTCACTCTCTCCTCTCCTGCCCATCTCACATGACAATATTCACATAGTACAAATTCACAATCTTTTGACCCCTTCTTGGATTCCTCTTTTGTTTTCTTCCCTCTTTGAGTCAGTTTCTCGATTTGGGTTCTGAGTTCTTGTTGTGAAGTTTATGTCAATGAAGTGAGGAATCTTGTGCTGGGTACTCGTTGCTTTGTGGGTTTGTTTGGTGATTTCGGTGGTTTGAGCAGATTGGATTTGTGGGTCTGTGAGGGATTTCGGTAGAGATCTCTGCTTTGTGATTGGGTCAGTGTTTTCTTTCTCGATTTCCCTTTTGTTGCATGTGGTTTTTGTTGTTATAATCGTCGATCTGTGTTGGTTGTCTCTATTTTTTTGTGAGGGTTTTGAGTTGATTGTTGTCGTCGTATCCATGCCGTGTGTGAGATGAAAACTATTTGTGGTTGAAGCACGTGGATTGTGGTTGGATTATGACTTTGTTGTTGTTGTGGATTGGGTTGATTGTCGAATCTAATATCTGAATGAAGGCTTGGTTGTTTTAGTTGTTGTTTGGTTGAGTGTTGATTAGTGTTTTGGGAATATCTAGATATCTATATCATGAAATCATTTTGTTTATAGTTCTTTGTTTCTTGTGAATCTTTTGATCTGGTAGGGTTGGGGTTTTGATGAAAGGAATGAGACTTGTGTGATTCCTGCACCTTTCTGGATTCGAAAGGTTTTGATTTATTGCCCTTTGGATAGTTACTATATACCCTGATCTGTTGCCCTTGATAGGGAGATGAGCTCAACATGTGTGTTCTCGTTTTTTGGGGTTAGCATGATTTGTAATGCGACATGTAGAAGAAAGAGGCAGAGATTTTTTGGTATCACTCGAAGCCCTGAGCTATTTCGTGTTAAAACTGGGATTTTGGTATCCTATCAGAGTGAAGTTGGTTGTTCGCTCAAGGGGAAGCCGACATGGGAGCTTTTATGCTAGTGACAACTGATAATCTAGGATTTTTAGCATTTTTCCTCTTCGTTGCATTGGGACGATGATGTTTTCAGAGAGTATTTTGGGTGATGCCACGTTCTTGGTCTTTTCATTGTTGTTTGAGGCAGTTCGACTCTATTCTGTTGCATATCCTTTCAGTGTCCTGGCCATTTGTTTGACTATCTTCTTGGCATTGTGCATCTTCTGAATTGCTTGTGCTCCTTTGTCTTGGCCTTTCAGATATCTGTTTTATGATTGTGTGAACTTTCTTCTTGGAAGCAAGTGGTAATTATGGGAAGAGGCAGGGGAAAGAGGAAGAAGTTGGCTGCCAACCACGACGATGCAGGAAGCGGGGAGGAAGAGAAGATTCCCGCTCAGAAGAGAAGAGGGAGACCTCAAAAGCCACTGAAGGATGAGTTTGACGAAGAAGAGATCGAAAAGTTGGAGGAGGATAATGAGAATAAATCTCCGGTCAAGGTGGGAAATGGATCACTTGTGGCTGAAAATGGAAAAAAGAGAAAGAGAAACTCTCCGGCGAAAGAGATCCCTAGTCCCATAGAAGATGGAAACGGGGCTCATACTAAGTTGAATAATGATGAGCCTGTTAAGCCTAACGGGTTTCGGCACATTGGGAGCAGGAGGAAGGGTAAGCCTCATCGAGCAGCTGAAGTCGGCGTTGAGTGCAACTGAAGTACCTATAACGTGATTGCCTGGCCTGCCCTTTTCTTATATGCAAGATAGCGCGCATTCATCAAGATACAGGCATGCTTTAAGAGATCTCATTTCTTTCCCGATTTGAATTGTCTTTTCTTCATATTTTTGCCACCAAATGTTGTGAGTTCTGCTTTTGAATTTTGTTAGACGGTTCTGAACCAATTGAACATTGAATGATAGTAGTTCTTTTATCGGAATGGACTAGTTTCTTATTTCCAGTTTTCCAATTCTCGTGTTGTACGCTTCTCGTGCATCAAGGTATCGCTCTCGTTCTCCAGGAGTTTGGGGGCAGATGATGTGGTCGCTGTTATTTCCGTTACAGGTTGTTGCAACATGCTTATAATGGTTCATGCCATCAAAATGCTGACGGTCACTTCTGCATGAACCAGCGGATCAACTGTCATTAGCATTAATCTGTTCATTTGCTGATTTTGTCGTGAGCCGGTGGTTATGTCTACGGAGTACTGCTCTGGTTGTGACCAACCGTTCGTTGGCCGATAGTACTGCTCTGGTTGTGATCAACCGTATTGGCCGATGGTGTGAACCTTGGCTGCATCGAATGCTCGTGTCGGTGTTGCGACCCGAGTGCCCGGTGCTCTTATATGTCGGTGTTGCGACCCGAGTGCCCCGGTGCTCTTATAAGCTGAATGTCTCGTGGGTCATGGTCTACTCTGGCCTCCCAAGTGCAACAACCCTCTCTCTGGCCGATGCTCTGATGAAGATCTTGACGAGAAACAAAGGTTGTTTCTTCATATTGGGTTGTTAGGTTACATTCAGGGATCTTTCACATTACATGTTCCACCGAACATGCACTCTTATAAGTAATTAAAATGGTTTGTGGGGGTTGGTGCAACTGCGACCATAACATTCACCAAATCGTTATCTTAGTTGATTGTTTATCAGTCGAAATTAATTCTTAGCTGTAACCAAAAAATATGTTGTCACTCGATACAAGGCATGTAGTACTATTTTTTTCAAGGATCTTTGAACTACTACTACACACCAAAACAGGTTAGGTGAAGGACCAGCTACAGCTACAGCTACCACTAAATTCTCGGAATGTGCGTTACTGGCGCGATAGTGGATAATATTTTAATCTGATAAATGATTAATTATTTACAAAGATATAAAAGCTTGATATCTTCAATATTTATTATTATGTATATATTATTATAGATTTTTTTATGACCCAAATAGAAATTGGATTTATGATCCAATAGAAATTGAATTTTTTTATCAATGAATAAAATTATCCGATCCATTATGACCCAATCTGTGAACATCCTCACTCAGTCCGCAACCCGCTGTCTATTCTCATAGGTTTATATTTTAATTATCATCTAAAATAATTAATTAAAAAATATATATTTAATTCTAATAAGATATTATGGTCTATATATGTAGAAACAATTCATATTTAATTTCTTTTTTTTTCATTTTGATTATCATTTTGATTAATTAAATGCTTGTGTTTTTCATTTGTTGTGAAAAATTTTGCAATGTTTATGAAAATATTCCTTGATCTTTATTATTTGTTTGAATTTTTTATTTTAATGTAATTTTGAAATGAAAAATTATATATTTGTATGAAATTTGCAATGACATATATTTTTATTAATTATAATTTTTTATTTTTAAAGTTATTGGGTCGGATCCGAATATCTGCAACTCGCAACGGACAGATATTGGATTAAAGATTTAGAACACAATAACATTTGAACCTTTTTATCTACAGATAAAATTACATAATCCGTTAGACTCATAAATCAAATGATCCAACCTAACCTGTCTATTAGATCTATTTGCACATCACACTAATTTAGTTCGGAGGGTGTTTTTTTTGGAAAGGTTTTTTTTTCTTTCCTACTTTACCTCAAACATGTTTTCACACTATCTTTCACACTTCCAAAATACATTGCAATAATATATATATAGACAAATTTATAAATAAAATAAATAAGTAATATTCATATTTTTATTATAGAGCTTTAGTCTTGCATGTGCTGATTCCATCATGTAAAAATAGTTATTAATAATGATTAGCGATATAAAGATTCCATCCTGTAAAAATAATTATTAATAATGATTAGCGATATAATTATGTTAAAAAAATACGATATTCTATATTATAAAAAAATTACCTTTGACTAGAATGATTATCAAGATGTATATATTGTTTTGTCCATATTGAAATAAACCGTTTTTTGTACGATTTTAATCATGTTTCTAAAGATATCCGATGACTTGTGGGTATGATTGGAGTTAAAAAGATATTTACATATGTTAACATAAAAATTAATTTTTATTTTAAGAATTTATTTATATTACATATTGATCTTAATTAATAGAATTCAAATATATATTTTATCATCTGAATTTTGATTTATATATTAAAAAATTATTTTTGATTTTAATTTGGATGAAGAACATAAGTGTTAAGGGTATTTTGGAGAAAAAAGGATGGGGCCCATGGGGTGTAATCACGGGAGTAGCAATTTTCTTTCAAAGTTTGATTTCGCTACTTAGTTCAAATCAATGTTGAATGTGTGCTTCTCAAAGATCGACGGTTCAAAATAATTAATACAATATTTACGGATTACTTCATAAGAGAATCATATATTTGAGATAAGGATGATATTTTTGTAATATAATCTTATTAAAATCTTTTGATCATATATTTTATTAATATTATAATAATTTGAATATTGATTGTATATAAAAAAAATTTATCAACTGGATGTTCCTGTAACATCTATTACATTATACTATATTGGATATTTTATGCTACACAAATTCTCGAAAGGTTTATATGATGTAAATTCATTCATACAACTTCAAGTACTCCTACAACTTAAATCAACTGAGGGTCAGTAATTAGGAGTACAAGAATATTTACCGATCATGAAAAAAGGGGGAAAAAAAGTGAAAATTTTAGATAATCCGGCGAACTAGCCGTTGCAGCATATCCTCAGTTTCCGTGTTTTTCTCCTTTCAATAAATCCACACAATCCGGCGACAAAATCAAGACAGACGGAGGAATAGAAGCGCGATCGTGCTTTGATCGGCGATCGTCCATCGCAGCAAGCCATGGCCGCCTCGCGATTCAATGATCAAAGCGCGATCGATTCCGAATCTGATCTCCATCTTCGTTCTTCCCATCGAGCACCGAGGGTGAAAACCCTAGATCTCGCGATTCGGATCTGATATCGCAGCGAACATCTGATCTGTTTCTTTCTACCTCCTTGCAGTGAGTGGCTGATGGTGGTGAAACATAAACCTTGAAATGATCGAAGATCGTCCAGATCTGAGATCAGAGGGGTCCATCAAGCCCGAAACAAATCCACCTTGACGCCGCTGCTGTGGAGCGAACTGAAAAAGCACAGATCTGAGGGTGAAACCCTATATCTGAGATTGCTGTGGAAGTAACTCTCATGCTGCGATGATGAATTGAAGATGGGCGTGCGTGACGATCGATGATTATGGTAATGTGCAGCGTGCAACTGTTTCTAAACCTGTATTCTCCTTTCCGGTGCGACCGGGCAGAGGGTATTGAAGAATATAACAACAATTTGTACAAAAATCTCATTGGACTACGATCTTAGTCTTCTTGTGACTATTGGGGATGATTCCCTGATTTTGTCATGAAAGATGAAGATCGAAGTCACAATGATCTTCATCATCTCCGGACGTCCGAGGTGATTATTTGCTATCGTCGTCTCGGGGATCAAATATCGCAGTGCTGAAGCCCTTTGAGGCTATTGAGGATACAGCAATACAGGGAGGTATCTGTTCCAAAAAAAAGCAATACAGGAAGGTATTAATAATCTCTTTTGAGCATGATATTATGTTCTCCTAATGAACTGCGTGATTCGAGCATGACATTCAAGCCTTGTTGTTTGGATTCCACAGAAGATGACTGGCAGAGACTTCAGTCACCATCCAGTTCGCATTGGGTTCGATCCTGAATCTCATCGCGTTCAAGGTTCTTGATAGGGTTTTGGCCGTCTACAATTCGCCTTGAGTTCAATTAAGGCTTGTTTTCTGACCATGTTAGATTTAATTCGAGTGAGTTCTCTTCTCCTTCTTGTTCTGTGTTCGTTATTGGTATGTTATGAATGTGCTGAAATAGGAAAATGATTAGAAATGATTTTCAGAGTCTGCTTGCATTTTTTTGCTGAGGATTTTGTTGGAACTTACTTTTGTGTCTGCGAATTTCATGTTCGTGATTATCCGATGGATGCTTTTCGATTTGGAATAGATGTCCTACATCTGAGGTGTGAAGGCAATTCTTGTTGCCATGATGATATTGAATTTTGGGATATTTGGTGGGCACATTATCTGGTAGATGCAATATTGAATTTACTGGTTGAACAGGGTTGAGTCTGGAACATATGAAGTTCAAGGTTGTGGTAATAGGAAAGCTCTGGACATATTATTTATATGTTGATATATTTCTTCGTGAAGATGTCTCTTTTGATATGAAGTGTGAGTTTATACTGATCAACCTCATAGGAAGATATATATGAATGAGGTCAAAGCTTGTTAATAAGGACAAAGTTAGGATGAAGGAAAAGTGAAAGGAAGAGAGGAAATATTAGGCAAGGAATTCAGCACTCATTTATTAAGTATCACAATATTGAATTTACAAGGATCCTTTAACGGACGTAGAACTCGTTGAATACCAAGAGAAAACTCAAAGTTACAGTGGAAAAAGAAAAAAACACTTATCTTTCATATAAATAATGAATCTTCAACAGCCAAAGCCCCTGGTAGTAAGAGAGGATGGAACAAATAGTTAGGAAGTGTGCCACACAAGGTTAGGGGCAAACAATGATGTTTTACCCAAAAGAGATTTTCTTCAGCCATTACCTGCTAATTAGGTCTGCTGGTAGTCCCTGGAAATCAAATCTCCAGGATTGATCATAAATGACGGAGCTGAGCTCCATGCAATGCTTGGCAGTAGAAAATGACGACTCAATAATCCCATCGGCATTTACGAGGGCCTCTCGAGCTAGAGCATTTATTTCCATTGTATATCGAAATTGTGGGTATACGAGTCTGTAGATAGGATGGGCAGTGCTTAGTCGCCTGTTGGCTGTGATGATATAAGGTTCTGTGCAGCAATGAACAATGATAGGTCACATATTCGTAAATTCTTACATCTCGAAGTGTTAGGATTGTCTGCAGGTAGAATTTTTGAAGTGATAGAATTGAGTAATTTTGTATGCAGAGACCAGTGGCTGATAAGCTGGCGATGAGCAGAATCATGAATGAGTACATGGACTTTCGCCAACCTCCACAGCCAAGACTCAGTGGCATCCTCACTTGGAGTAAATACTTGCTTCCATTGTGGCTTCCCATTAGATGGAGGCCGTGTCAGCTCGATGGCAAGAGCCTTTAGTGTCCCTGGTTGTATCAAGAAGAAAAGTGTTCTTGAGCCGTAGAGGGTCGTGCCTTTGATGTCTTTTACTTTGGTCACATATGGTAGGAACACATCATGGTAATCTGAAATGAACCATAGACTGCAGATTGACGTTTCCTTTACATGAAGAAATTGTGATTTATCAGTAATGCTTGTGATAGAATGGATGTAAAACGTACCTCTTCAAGGGTCATGTTACTGTGAATCAGTTGTTCGATCAAATCGATTGTGATTGCGGATTCTGGCGGCCATAGATTTCTGGGTCGAGCTTGCTCTTTAGTGACCAATCCTGCATTTGTCGATTCTAACCTTAAGGAGGTTGTATTTCATAATTGAAATGAATTGTCACTACAGGTGCAATTTGATGCGTAGTGATTTAGTTAAATGTTAGATGTGATATACTGATGACATTCTTGGGTATTTGTTTGTAGGTTTACCTCTATTAACTTGACGCTGCTTGGGTTGCCTTGAGAACTCTTCATCCCTTATCATAGCAAGCTGATCCTCTTTAAACATGCAGCGAGGTGGAAGAGAGAGTTCCATTAGGTTTGAGACAGCAGAAAAGCTGCTAACACTGAAACAACGGTTTGCCTGCATTTCATAATGGCGCTAATATTCTTTTGTGAGTTTATACGTAAGAATATAACCTTGCAATCTACTATCCGAATAATTCAATCCCACGACTTCCAGTTGAATATAGATTTAACCACTGACTTTCGTGCAGGGAATGGAGTTTCATCCTACATGTCTTCAAAATAGCGTATGAATTCAAAGTTCATGCATCTTGCTATTTTTCCTGGGGTTATATTGATTCAGGTTTTAAGGACAATAACTTTTTATTGAGTTTCAGATAAGAACTCCGACCATGATTGAGAAGAGTTCTTGCATATCACTTTCGGTGGTTTTATAAAATGTATAGTCTGCCATGTTTCAATAGATTATGGAATTATGGAAAGCAAAAGACTCCATTTGTGAACTATCTATGACCTGCTGTACTTGAATGAATAACCCATGTGAAATGAAAAGGAGAATGAACTGGACGAATACTGGGCCGGCCGGCGGCTAATCACCCTGCGGTCCTTTGTTTCTGATGTGAAGCCTGGTTACTGCAAATCCTACCAAACAGTCCAGATTCTAGGGTGGTGGCTTGAGTTTTTCTCGTCTACAAGACAACAATCACCTTTTTTTAATGTTTTTATTAACGTTTTATGATGCTATCATGGTTTTGTCAAGATTAAGCTTGATATCTTTGATTGCAAATACTATAAGGCATATGGGAAACCAGCTAGCCAAGTGGCCAGTGAATGAATTTTTTTATAAATCTGTATCTTCACGCGGTGGCTCCTGCTATGAGGGAAGAGGCTAATGAGAACTGCAAACTTTCTGTTATTGTTTGACCACTTGTTTTTTGATCATGATTCTATTGTTCACCATTGAATTTTCACGAAATTGAAGTTGTTGTCTTTGCAGTGGATTGATTTACTCTGTATTAGAAGATCATTAACAATCAAGAAGCTGTAGTAGGGAACTAGGATAGTGGATTGCTGGGGGTGATGGGAAAATCAACAAGATAGATGAATTCTCGTGGTTTGCAGCTTCACTTGTTGCTGCAAGTGCTGCTCTTATGGATGGGTTTATCGAGACGGGTCGGATATGAATTGGGTTCATTTCCGTTGAGACAAAATTTTATCTGGCGTTTAAATTCTTGATCTGAGTTTCTTGACCTAGACCCATTGAGTTAGATTACTGGGTTGGGTTTGGATATACGAGAAAACAAGTTCTGTTAATTTTAACCAGCCTTGGCATGTTTCTTTACTTTCTTTACCGCTTGAGTTCCTGGTCTCCGGTCCAATGTTCCATTTTGATATGAGGAAGTCATTGCCGGTTACTATTTATGAAGTAAGATCGGTGAATATCAGTCTAACAAAAATTAGCCTGATATGTTGAATATGAAAAAAATCAAACTACTTGATCTTCCAGGTTGGATTGAAAAGTTAGATCCAGTCGGATCTGGGGAAGTCAAATGAATTTAGACCCAACCTATCCATGTCCATTGCAAGTTGCTGCAGGACAATCCTTTGGTTGTAGCGGATGAGTCATGATTCACGTGCAGAAAGGCAACTCACTTCTGGGACATTCTTCCTAGTTCCTTATCTCTTGTGGTATAATCTAAAGTTCTGTAAAAGCTATTTGATTGAAGTATTTGGTTGATCTGGCAACTAGTGCCGCTGTAACTAATCATGAAATTGAAATCCTGGTTGAACTAGCTAACTTTATTGTTTTTATTATAGGAAAGCTGTTATGCAGTTGCAAGGTAACGTGTACATAATACCTAAGGACTGCCAACTGTGGTCTAAAAGAACGAGCAGAAGTTCATGAAAGACACTGCCAATGCTGCCAGTGCTAATGCTGTCTATAGGAATGAGGCATAATTTTCATCTGTGATCCGTTGGCAAAGTTTGCTGAGGAGGTTGGGAGATGCCTAGCAAGTGGCATCATCTGCAGCATTCTTGTTAAAGAACAAAATGGTTCTCTCAGGTATTCCAGTTTCATACTTTGCTAATGTACAGATAGTTTGTTGTTCAGTTTGTTGGTTATATACATATCTATGTCATGATACCCAAAAAGAAAAAGGTACTTCAACAATCATATTGAATATATTGAATAAAAAAGGTACTTTAAGGAATTTAGCATAATTCCTGCATGCAAGGTTCAATCAATGTTCAGTTTTTTATCAGATGAGTGAAATCCAAGCAAATTGTTAAATCGAAATGCTATTTTGGAACTCTATGTTAGTCACGCCTGATTTTGAGGGTAAGATAGTGACCTTAAAACATAAATAGAACTAACTTTCTTTTCTTCCCGGAACAAAGGAATTCAATGCTGATTCTCATCCAGAACAGTAGCAGAACACAATTAACACTTTATGTTTAACCTCCAAAAAACAAAAACATTTTATGTATTTTTCTTTTCTCTTGAAATTGACACTGTTTTTCCTTTTTTTTCTGTACAAAACTCACAAGTGAAATAAGATGTAGGAAAAGTAAAAGGAGAGATGAAAGGGCAAGGGATAGAGGAAATATTGTGCTAGGATTTCTGCACTTACTTATTAGTAACACGCTATTATACTTACACGGATCCTATTGTGAACTGAGAATGCATTAAGCGTTAACTGAATATCAGAACTCAACTTCAGTACAAAAAAAAAAAAATCACATATATTTTTCATATAAAATGAATGTATAAAAAATTAGGCTGTTGTAGACTGTTTTATTCTTGCTATCTTCAGGATCCGGCTACCTTGCCCTTTTGCATCAGAAGTTTGATGTTCATATCGAAATGCTGTTTGGGACACCCATGCCTGTAACTCCAGGTTTGGAAAATGGTTTCAGCACTTCATATGGAAGAGTTCCTGCACCATGCCTATTCTTCAAGTTCTTATCCGCGTTTCTTCCATCGATTGTCTGTTCAATTCCCTTCAAATTTTTGTTGAACTTTTCAAATGCTGCTTTCACG
>LIEC01012148.1:0-20309 GCA_001925005.1 Drosera capensis
ATATTATATAACTGAAATCTCGAATTATGAACACCATGGTGGTCATCTGCTATATATGGATTAATATGATTAATTTCATATTATATGCCTGAAAATCTTGAATCCTGTTATACATGTAATTAATATGTGTAATTTCATTCTTCCTGCTTGAAAATCCTGAAAACCTGAACAATGAAGATATTCCTGTAAATGATAATAACTGGGAGAGTTACGAGTCCTGACTAGCTAGGGAGGGATAGAAATTCCCTTCGCGTGCACGCAGCGGCATCAATTGAAATATACTTGGTGGCCGTGTTTGGTTATTATTAACCATCCTGGGTCGTCTGCAGCGACAATCCTATTTGTTTAATTGTTAATAGTATGACGATACTATTAACGTTAAATTCCTGCTGTAACTCCTCCCATGTTATTAACCTGTAAAAGTCATAAGAATTGTTATAATGTGACAAAAACACGTTGTTTACCTGTAATAGTCCTGAGAATCAATATGACATGTCAGAGCATGTCATTAACCTGTAAAAGCCTTTAATAAAGGCCAGTGATAATGAAATAGGGATTAACCTGCTTAACTTGTATTATTATTATCCTATACGTATTTAAATGCTCCTGATTGGCATATGATTGGTCGGTGTTGCTTGCATTGCATTCTGTTTGCGCATGGGAAATGCATGATATAATAAGCATGCCAGACCCCTGAGATGGATGTGTATCCTGTGTTACTGGGCTTTCAAGCTCACGGTTACATGTTCGTTTCAGGTAATAAAAGATTCGAGGAAGGGTCCGTTACTTAGCAAGGATGAATGAGTTCGACTCGTTGTAATATTATCATTTCTTTCTAGACAATGATATTCATGTAATAGAAGATCATGTAAGTTGGATATTTATTTCTAGATCCTATGTTTCTGATACTTAAACCCCTTGTATTCCTGTCGCCTTGCTTCGAAGGAAACTTTGGAGCGGCGGTAACGCCACATGTTTGGCAGGTATTGGATGGTTTTTATCATTGTTGTGTACATAGCATTTGCATCCAAAGACATAAAGTAATTGACACGTGGTGTCTTTCCTTTCCATAATTCATAAGGGATCTTTTTATACAGTTTGTGTATAATGCATCTATTTTGAATTTGGCATGCAATCTTTACTGCTTCTCCCAGATGGTTTTTGATAAGTTTGCATCAGCAAGCATTATTCTAGTTGCTTCTATAAGTGTAATGTTTTTCCTTTCTGCTATACCATTTTGTTGGGGTGTCCAAGGCGTTTAGAAATTATGTTTTATCCCATCTACTCCTATTTGGTCAAATTCAGTACCATGATCACTTCAATGTAATTACTTCTGGTTGCAAGTTTCACCCTTTTTGTGCAAAAATATTACCAATGTATATCTTGAATAATCATCTACTATTATCAAAGTATACTTTTTTCTATTCAAGCTTTCTATCTCTATTGGACCAAAAAAATCCATATGCAATACCTCCAGAATTCTAAAAGATGCTGATGAATTTAGAGGTTTAAAGCTTACCCTAGTCTTCTTACTTTCTTGACATGGTCTGCACAATTTATCTTTTCTAAATTTTATTTGAGGAAGACCTCTTATTAGATTCTCTGAGGATAATCTGGCTATAGTTTTGAAGTTTAAATGAGCTAATCTTTTATGCCATAGCTAGTTTGTGTCTTCAGCTCCTTTTGTATAAAAACATGTAATTTAATATGATTGTAATGTGTCAAAGTTTTCTGCATAAATGTTTCCTTTTCTGGTTCCTAACAGTTTGACTTCTTGTGTGACTTTGTCTTTTACTTGACATGAATTATGAGTGAATGAGACATTCTAGTTTTTATCACACAGTTGACTAATGAAAAGCAAATTATGTTCTAAACCTTCGACATAAGTTTCATTTGTAAAAACTAAGGAATCTGTACCAAGGGTTCCATATCCCTTTGTTTTACCTGTGTTCCCTCCTCCAATGATAACTAGGGTCCTTGTTTCTTTCTATTGTCCTTAAGGATGTTTTTGTATCTTGTCATATGTCTAGAACATCCACTGTCAAGATACTATGTTCCATTCTGTTGTTCCTGCAATAGAATAATGAAAACTTGTATATAGTACCCACTCATACGGGTCCTTACTTGTTAGTCTTTGGAATCCACACTTGAATTATTTTCTTGTGTGAGTTCCAACATTCGAATGATTTTTTTCCAGCTTTGTCACAAGTGTAGCAATAGACCCTTGGTCTTGTTATCATGAGTGATTTGTTGATGTTCCTCCATCTCTTTGTATGCTAGATTGTATTTCGCTTTCAGATTTATAATCTCCTCGAGATTCTCTTTATTTTCCCTTGAGAGAGAGATAAAGCTTTCAGAATTTCTTGAAGTGCTTCCTTCAATTCCTTTGGAGTAGCATCTGAGTTACAAAAATCAAATACATGTTGTTTTTCTTCAGTTTTTGCCATGAGACAGAGCTGAGCATTTGAGATCGTTTCTTCATCATCAGAGTCTGTCTCACTCCAGGTCTTAGCAGCATAGGCTTTGCTCTTTTCCTTTCTACTAGGGTTCCCTTTTCTTTATTCCTTCTTGTACTTTTGTGTAAACGGTTCCTGTGTAGGTCATCTGCATTGTGCAGCAAAGTAACCTGGCTTTTCACAATTATAGAAGACCTTTTTCTCTGCTTTTTTGGCTTTTGTAGAGAGCCCTATTCTGATTCTTCCTGACATTATGGCGAATCATTTTTCAAAACATACTTTCTCTCTCCTCCTGTTGTTTCTCTCTCTACATTTTTTCCTCTCAGTTTTGCTCTCAGGTTTCTGAAAAACTGCTCCTATCTTCACTCTAACTTCTCTTAGTTTTTTCCTGGTTTTGCTTTGATTTGCCATTAATCAAGGCGACCAACTTAGAAACAAGGATGAACGTAGCCCCACCCTTGGATTGGGCATTCAATCCACTAAAAACTCATCGAAGAGCACTGTTTTGGGCACTGTAGCTACGAAAAATCCCTCTTCACAATATCAGATTTTGAGGGATTCAATGTGTCCCGAAGCCATGGATCACTTTGAATCGGTTGATACCCACTTTGCCACTACCACATAGCCTTGTGTTGGCCTTGCATCATCCGAATTCGGAGTAGAGATGAGTTTGAAGAATTCGCACACTGTTCATCCGAGGAAATCAAGATTTCTGAAATTGATTTCGAAGGGTTCCTTAGTTGAATTGAAGCTTCGTAAAGCTCTTAATAATCTTGGCGAAGCTAGGAACGACTGTTGTCCAGCTCTTGGTGTCGATGATGTTGATGGTGTTGATGGGTTTCTTGAAGATGTTCTTGATGGTGTTCATGGTATTTGTGTGAAAAAATCTGTTCTTGTGCAGAATGTTGTTCGTAGTTTTGAACAAGCTGCTCTTGCTGGGTATCGATCTCATGATGGTGTTGATGGTATCCATCGGGTTGATGGTGTGCTTGATGGTGTTGATAGTGTTAGTCCCGAACAAACTATTCTTGCGCAGCAAAATGCATTGTTGGAAACACTGTTCACAGGCGAGAAAACATTTCTGGAGCTGCTGCTACTTCTGCTGAGAACATTATGGCGAAAGCTATTTTGGCAAGGGACACTTCTCGTGTGTAGAATCCTGTTCTTGTGCAGGATGCTGGAAAGGAGGTTGATGCGTCGAAGCTTGCTAAAAAAATGCAGGTTCCTGCACCACAACCAATTCGACCTACAAACAAATCTCAACTCGACATCAAACCAGGGCAACCTGGTAGGAGTTTTGCATCTTTGGTTTCCTTGGACCCGATGGAGAGGAAATTGAAGATGCAATACTGTGAACCAATATAGGAAGATGGAGTTGCCGTGGTTAAACCTCGGGAAGAAGTCGTTACTGAATCGATCTCAAAATGGCAGGACTGTCTAGTTGGATACTTTTTAGGCAAACGACTCCCGTTCAAGAGCGTGGCTATTGCCGCGAGGAAACATTGGGGCAAATACGGTTTGTTAGAGATTTTGATTGATGATAATGGATTTTATTACTTCCACATTCTCGAGGAGCAAACTAGACTGAGGATCCTGGATGTTTGATAGGCCATGTTGGATACGTTTACTTTGTAGGCTTATGTTTGATAGGCTATGTTTTTTGCAGCAATGGAGCCCACACTTAGTATCGAGGAAACGGGAGCATGGCAGGGTTCCAATATGGGTGAAATTCTACAACGTTCTACTTTCGATGTGGTCTACTTCTGGGCTGAGCCACATTGCTAGTGCTGTGGGGAAGCCATTGTTTGCTGACAGCACGATTGAAGGGATGAGTAGGCTCAGTTTTGCTAGGGTAAAGCTTCTAAATGAGCAGAAATTAGAAACTTTATTAGGGAGAACAATGTGAAGTTATTTGCTCTATTAGAGAGCAAGTCTCTAAATGAGCATATTTAGAGACTTGCTCTCTAACTAGTGTTGTGCTCACAACTACTCTGACAGTCCTCTTCGAAGGATTTGGGTCTGTTGGGACCCCTCTGCTGTCAGTTGCACTGTGATTGCAAAGTCATCTCGGGTGGTTCATCTAAGGGTTGTCTTTGGTGAGCCACAGCAATCTTGTTTTGTCTTCTTTGTTTACGGAGAACATGCTTTCGTAAATAGAAGAACCTTATGGGAGGAGCTTGTTTCTCATAGTGCAGGCTTATCTTAGGAGTCTTGGATGGTTCTAGGGGACTTCAATGCTATTTTGGACCTCTCTGGCAGAATAGGTGGCGCTCATAAGTGGCTACCTTCGTTTGACGATCTGTACCAATGTTTTGTGGATGCAGGACTTGAAAACTTGAGGTATACCGGAGCTAGGCTCACATGGTCTAATAAATCCTCTGGTGTTACAGCTTGTAGAAGAAAGATTGACAGGGTTGTATGCAATCCTCAGTGGATGGTTACATTCACTGATTCTGAGGCTAGATTCCTAAACCAAGGGGTGTCTCACCATTCGGCGATGTTGGTCACCATCCATAAACCGAATCCATGGAGGTCACAGTTCAAGTTCTTTAAATTTTAGGCTGATCACCCTTCGTTTTTGGATGCTGTACAGGAGGCATGTCAGATTCCAGTAGCAGGAACCCCTATGTTCCAAGTTGTCTCTAAACTCAGAAATGTGAAGAAGAGGCTTAAACAATTCTTACGGAGAAAATTCAGCAACATATCCGAACGAGTCAAAGCTGCAAGAGATGAGATGGATAAGATTCAAACGGAACTCTTGGCTAATCCGTTTGACTAGTCACTTTCATCTGTTGAGAGGGAGGCAGTTCGGGTGTTTGCGGACCTCAAAGTGAAGGAGGAAAGCATTTACAAGCAAAAGTCGAGGATCCAATGGTTAAAGGAGGGGGGATGCTAATACCAGGTTCTTCTACCAATATGTCAAAGCAAGGGAAAAAAGGAAGCGCATCACTCATATTATCACTAATTCTGGTGATATTATCCAGGAGTAGCCCGTTATTCACTAGCATTTTAATGATTCCTTTGTGAATCTATTATCTCCCGTTGTTCTGCCTAATGAGAAGGATTTCTCTCTTGATGAATATATGCATAGGTCATTTAGTCCTGAAGCTGTCGCTACTATGGATGCAACTGTAACTGAAGTAGAGATCAAGCAGATCATGTTTTCATTGGGTAGGAACAAGGCTCCCGGCCCAGATGGCTTCAATACTGAATTTTTCATGCTTACCTGGAATATTGTGGGGAAGAAAGTCACTCTTGCCATTCAGGATTTCTTCGCATCTGGTTGCCTTCTTAGTGAGGTTAATGCTACATCCCTTGCCCTCTTACCAAAATGTGATAATCCTGTCTTTGTAAAGGATTTCAGGCCTATCTCCTATGTTAACACTGTTTATAAGTGCATATCCAAGATAATGGCTAACATGATATCCAAGATGTATTTGTAAGTGGATGAATAATTGCTGATAATATTTTCTTAGCTCAGGAGCTCTTGCTGGATTATAAATCCAGATCATACCTCCCTAGAATGACGGTCAAGGTGGACATGTAGAAAGCATATGACATTCTTTCTTGGGAGTTTCTTTGAGGGCTTTCAGCATTCCTGATAGGATGCTGGTTTGGATCCAAGTTTCACTCTCCACTGCCAGGTTCTCTATTAAAATCCATGGTGAGTTACATGGTATTTTCCTAACACACGTGGCCTCAGACAAGGAGTCCCCTTGTCTCCGTACTTATTCATTCTTGCTATAGAAATTTTCTCTGGTATCCTAAATTGCCAGGCTATCAAACCTGAGTTTGACTATCATTGGAGGTACAAAAAGGTGAAGTTGAATCATCTTTTCTTCGCTGATGATATGCTCCTCTTCTGTGAAGGCAACTATACATCATCCCAGATTCTGAAGCAGGGTGTTGATGGCTTCTCTATGCTCTCTGGTCACAATCTGAATCTCATGAAAAGTGTGATTTTTTGGGCAGGAAACTATGTTGTTGATAAACACCGCATTCTCCACTCTTGGGGACTGAATCGTGGGACTCTTCCTGTGCGATACTTAAGAGTTACATTGATCCCTAGCCTTCTTAGATTGGCATATTGTAGACTTCTCGTGCAAAAAATCAGGAAAAGAGCTCACTCTTGTGCTAATAGGACCCTCTCATACTCTGGAAGACTCATGCTCATCGCCTCCATACTGTATTCTATCCAGTCCTATTGGAGTGCCATTTTCATATTGCCACAAGCTGTTCTCAAGGAAATAAAGCATATTTGCCTCAAGTTTCTGTGGAAGGGTGCAACCTTACATAAAGGGGGTGCTAAGGTATCATGGACTGACGTTTTCTTGCCCAAGACAGAGGGTGGATTTGGTCTGAGAGATCTCAGAACGTGGAACAAGGCTCAAATGATGAAACATGTATGGCTGCTTGCCTCTGATGCTCAATCTCTTTGGGTTTCTTGGACAAAAGCTAACCTAATTCATCTAGTTAACTTTTGGTCTATGAGAACCCCTAACGTATGTTCTTGGACTTTGAAGAAACTCCTTATGTTCAGACCATTGGTTCAGAACCACACCTTATGGAAGGTTGATAATGGACAATCTATTTCTCTCTGGTATGATAGATGGACTTCAGATGGTCCATTATTTGCTAGATCTTCCCATAACTTGATTTATAGTTTGGGTTTTTCTAGAGATGTCTCACTATCATCTATTATTCATGGCTCTATATAGGATCCTTCTTATGTTTCTCATGCTTTCTTTGATGGGGTTGTTTGGCCTGTAATTCATGGAGGGGTGGATATATGTTGCTGGGAACCTTGTCCAAATAGAATCTTCTCATCTTCTTCGGCATGGGAAGCTATTAGACGGAAGGGCACGACGGTGGTGTGGCATAGCCTTGTATGGGGTAAGTGGCACGTACCTCGACATGCTTTCATCTCTTGGCTAGCTATGAGGAAAAGGCTTAGCACTATGGACAGATTATTCAGGATGGGAAGAATTCAGCAAGGTGTATGTGTGTATTGCAAGAACCAACCTGAGACTCATGACCACTTATTTTTCGGATACGACTTTCTATGGCCGTTTGTTAGGGATTAGGCTAAGAAGTGCGAAGTTGCCTTCCCGAGAAGATCATGCGTTCAGAACTTTGTTTTCTTTGCTGGGAAATTTAGAGGCAAGGCTCTGTACAAAGTGATAGGGAGACTGAGTTATGCTACCATGATCTATGCTATCTGGAAAGAGAGGAATGAGATAACCTTTAGGAACTCAAGACCATCAGTTCACGTCTTGATGAAGCACATTCATAAAGCCATACAAGATGAATCTTGCCTGCTCAGAGGTTTCAAGGACAACCCCAAGAGTAGAAGAATTCAGCAAGCATGGAGCATCTCTGATGTGGTTTTTTCTAATGCTTCCATGGGAGTGTATAACCCATGATGTTAATTATTTCAGGATGTATTCATGGAGTTTTGTTATGGTGTTGATGGAGTTTATTACTTCGCAAGTTTCTCAGGTTACGAAACTGGATGTGTCTCAGGTTGGTGTCAAGTTTGTGGGTGTCACAGGTTGGTCTCAGGTTTCTTGGTCACAGCTTGCTCTCAGGTTTCTTGGTGTCTCAGCTTGCTCTCAGGTTTTTGGGTGTCTCAGCTTGCTCTCAGATTTTTGCTCTCAGGTTTCTGGGGGCTCAGCTTGCTACAGGTTTTGCCCTCAGGTTTTTGCTCTCAGATTTCTGGGGGCTCAGCTTGCTCTCACGTTTCTGCTCTCTGGTTTCTGGAAATCTCGCTTTTGCTCGAACCTTGCTTTTACTGAGGGTATTTTTGTGCAGAAAAATGGTGTTTGTGATGGCCGCTTTCGCTGGAACCTCATTTTTGTTGGAAAACCTCGCTTTTGCTGGAACCTCGCTTTTGCTGGAAAACCTCGCTTTTGTTGGAAAACCTCGCTTTTGCTAAGGGTATTCTTGTGTAGAAAAGCGAGGTTTGATTTCCTTATTATCAAAAGTCTTCCCTAGAGTCTTGAGATTATTGATGAGTACATTGAACCTCTCATAGAAGCTGGTTAGGTTCTCATCAGATCTCATTGAGACCGAGTCATACTGCTACATCATAACATCCTTCTTGTTTTATCTGATTTCATTTGTTCCCTCATTTCTAAGCATTAGAGCTTCCCATGTTTCCTTTGCAGTGGTCGTGTGCACCACTATTTCATACATATCATCATCCAAAGCTTTGAATATTTGATTTCTTGTTCTTCTATCTACCAGTATTAGATCCCAATCCTTCTTTTTTCCAAAGTGATTTTGGCTTGTTTACTTTGTTGTTTGTATCAATTGGATCTGTCATCTTTGGTATGTAAGGTCTATCAATGATGATGTCATGCAACCTTTCATCCATGGATTCCAAGTGTGCAAGCATCCTCAGCTTCCAGTGAATGAACTTGTCGAATGAACATACTGGTGGCTCTCCACTGTTAGGATATTTTGGTAGCTTTGGATGAGTCATATTTTATTTGCAAAACAAACTATTAGTAACTTCTTGCAGATTTAAAATCTAAAATATGACCTTTTCTTTCCAAAACTGTTATGTCTAGAAAGTCCCTCTCATACCAATTGTTAGATTCACATATTCAACCTAGTGGGAGGTGAATAGCTTGATTCAAATTTTATCAGGTAAATACAGTAGATTTAATGATTTGAACACTGATGTTCTTTGCATACTACTAAGGTAGTCTGCAATAGAGATTCAAACTGTGTAAGATTGTCTCTGTTTTGCTATAGTATTTAGTTTCTAATAGTTTTTAAACATCAAGCAAAAGAAACCAAGTAAAGAGCACAAGATTTATACTAGTTCAGACACTCGTTATCAACTGATAATCGAGAGCTTAGTCTAGTCCTCCCTTGGTGACCAGTTTAGTCAAGTCAAGAGGTGAGTTCACTATCTTCTTGTTTGTAGCTTACAAGATAACCCCTTTTAAAATCTAGCTAACTTGTCAAAAGGTTAAGAACCTAGATCTTTGCAGTAGTCCTTCACTGAACTTTGCTGCAGCTTTTGTTCTTCTATGCAGACTAGTGAACTCTCTTCCTATTTTCTTCTCAGTTAGCTCAGTCGAGTAACTTTGAATCTTGGATTATTTTGCAAGCTTGCATTGTTAATCTCTCGTTTAACAGTTCTTCTCACTGAGCTTCATCGATCCCCTTTTATAGACTGAGGGAATGAACCCGTGACTTATGTACAGGACCTGATGTTAACAGCTCACCTTTTTCAGATCCTTGTACTATCACACTATGAACCTCAAATCTTCGAGTTGACTGAACCTAAGATCTTTGACACAACCTCAGCAACCATCTCTGCTGCACTCCAGCCTACTGCGTCTTAGTATGCACTCAGTACTGTTGAGACTTTGGCTACACCCATTCCCTGCTGCAACCTCGTCTGCTTCCAGATCTGATGCAATCCATTGTTGTGTTGGTCCTTATCTGCAAGTTTATTCCTAGATCATGAAGCATTTGTAGGTATTTTGTTTCCCATGCATGTCTTAGTTGCTTAGCTAAAATCCTCTATAGTAGTCTACATCTGGTGGCCCACACAATGCTCTCCTTCTGTGGCCGTCTGCTCTACAGCATCTGATTTGGACCGCAGCTACCTACCTAATTTCCAGCATAAGCACACTAACAACATCATGGCTAATACTCCTAAGTTTTGTTCATTGATTTCTATACAAGTAGAGGGATTGCATATTCTTATCAGAGGAAGTATATGACACTTAGAGAAGCTGTTAGAACAATGCTTGCTTATGCAAATTTGCCAAAAATCTTCTATGTAGAAGTAGTAAACATTGCATGCTGTGTCCAAAATAGATGTCTCATACATAAACTGCATAAGAAAACTCCCTATAAATTATGAAAAGAAAAGACACCAGGTTTCAAATAATTTCATGCCTTTGGATTCAAATTCTATATACATAACAATAATAAAAATCATCTAGAAAAATTTGACCTAAGACAGACGAGGGAACCTTCTTAGGATACTCCACAACTAGTGAAGTCTTAAGAGTATATAACATCAAAACATAGGCAGTTGAGGAGTCAGTTCATATTTCCTTTGATGAATCTGAAATATCCATGCACGATACTAATTTCTTTGATGAAGAATATGCATGCATAGATGATGAACTCGGTACAGACGGGAGCCCTGAAACTGCACAAAAAGATGAGCAATAGGAACATACTGAAGATAAGAATAATACAGCATAGTCAGAGCAGCCAATAATACAAAAACAACTAGAACACACAATCATTGATCAAGACACATACACAAGATGACATCATACACAATATGACATCATTGGAGACAAGAATGCACTTGTGGAGACTAGAAGAGCAACAACCAGAGAGTGCATGTCTATATGTTTCATATAAAAAATGGAACCAAAAACAACCAATGAAGTTTAAGTGATCCAAACTGGATTGATGCAATGCAAGAAGAACTAAATGAGTTTCAAAGAAACAAAGTATGGTATCTAATGCTAAGACCCGAGAATTATCCAGTTGTTGGTTGCAAGTGGGTGTTCAGGAACAAAGCTGATGAAAATGGAAGAGTCATCAGAAAAAAAAGTTAGGCTAGTGGCAAAAGGTTATACACAAGAAGAAGGAATTGATTTTAATGAAACCTTTGCTCCTGTTGCAAGACTGGAAGCAATAAGAATATTCCTTGCCTATACATACCAAGGATTCAAAGTCCATCAAATGCATGTGAAGAGTACCTTTCTAAATGGAAATCTACAATAGGAGGTATATATTGAACAACCTCCTAGTTTTGAAGACGTTGAACATCCATATCAAGTTTATAAGTTAAACAAGACATTATATGGTTTAAAACATGCTCCAAGGGCATGGTATGAAACACTCTCAACTTTTCTGTGTAAGAATAACTTTCAGAGAGGAAAGATAGATACCATCCTATTTCTCAAGAAATATAAAGAACACATACTATTAGTGCAAAATTTATATTCATGACATATATTTGGTTACACTAATAATTAAATGTGTGAAATATTTGCTACACTAATGAAATCTAAATTTCAAATCAGTTTAATGAGAGATTTGAAATACTTTCTAGGACTTCAGGTACAATAGTTAGGAAGTGAGATTCTAATAAATCAAGTCAAGAAATATGGATTAGAAAATGTAAGCCACACAAAAACCCCCATGAGCGCAGCCATAAAAATTGATAAGGATGAGAGTGGAAAAGAAATAAGCCAAACAAAGTATACAAGAATAATAGACTCACTTTTATACCTTACTGCAAGCAGACCAGACATCTAGTACTCCGTCTGTATATGTGCAAGTTAACAATCTGATCCCAAAGAATCCCATTACATTATAGTAAAGAGATAATTGAGATATCTCAAAGAAACTTCAAATCTGGGTATATGGTATCCTCGTGAATTAGATTTTATACTAACAGGTTACTCAGATGTAGATTTTGCAGGTTATAGAATTGACAGAAAAAACACAAGTGGATCATGCCAATTTCTTGGTGCAAGACTGATTTAATGGTTCAGTAAGAAATAGACCATGGTGTCAACCTCTACCGTAGAAACAGAATACATAGCTAGAGGAAGCTATGCTGCACAAGTTCTGTGGATGAGGTCATAACTTACAGACTACGGTATGATGTTTTCTAAAACTCCAATATTTTGTGACAACACGTTTGTAATGACAATTTCAAAAAATCCAGTTTTTCATGCCAGGACCAAGCATATTGATGTCATATATCATTTTATTAGAGATCATGTGCAAAAATATCACATTAAATTGGAATATATTTCGACAGAAAAACAAATTGCAGATATTTATTGAATTCTGAGATGAATTGGGTATGATTGATTTTTAATTAATAAAATGACCAAAATGCTCTATCCCTCTACTACACATGTGGAATGCAGACTAGTATTATTATTACTCTATAGTATTTCTATTTTTGGAAACAAATGTTTTTAAACTGATTGCGCAAAATCCGCAATAGTCAAATCAATGACTGAATCTGCGTAACAGCTAGTTGTAAAATGGCAACGGTAACTTTTTCAAAGAGTATAAATTTAGAAAACTTTTCAACCAAAAAAACTTTTACTCTCTCTCTCTGTATTGGCTCTACTATAAAACCCTAATTTTTAAATTTTAGAACTCACTTTCACGAATTTGAAAATTTGCTATCTGACAAGGGATGAAGGCCATGGATTTTGGCTAAGCAAATTGATGTGCGAAAGATTGGGAAGCAGCCAATATGTTTCTCAAAGAAACCAGTAGTAGTGGAGACTACAACAAAGGTTGTAGATGAGTTTAACAAGAAGAAGCCTTAAAAGGCCAAAGGGAAGATGATGAGGAAGACACAAGAAGCCAGACCGAAGTAGACAAAGGAGACAAGGAGAAAGCTTGTCCAATAGACCTCAAAAGAAGAAACAATATCGGATGTCCCTACTGCACATCCTAAAAAAATGAAGACAAAAACACAGTCTATATCAACAGAAGAGCAGACAGAAGCTAGTTCTCAAAGACCAACAATTGTAACAGTAATTGAGGGATCATCCTCAAAGACCTTACCATCAAAGGAACCAGATATTGTAGCACTTCATGACGCAAACATAGCACTGAAGTATCTAAAGACTGGTCCTGATGAAAACCTTCAGAACCTCATTCTATAAGGTCAAAAAAGCTATCAGGAAGTCAAAGAAGGACCACAAGCACAGCTCAGGCAAAAGGTAGATGCACAGGGCTACATAAGAAGGGAGATTGAAGCCATTGAAGCCAAACTCAGAAGGATACAGGCTAAGCAACCATAGAGTACCTTTACTACAAGTACATTGACAATAAGGACTACTACAACTGAGGCATTCGCAATAGTCATTCCTATCTCTAATGTAGGAATGGATTTGGCTATGATTGAAGCTGACCAGCCCTTAACTGCATTAGAAGCATGGTCCACAATAACAAGCACAACCACACAATGGTCCACAACAACAAACACAAGCACACAATGGTCCACAATAATAAGCACAGCCACACAATCTCCAGAGAAAAAAATATCATAAAAATGCTACAAACGGTCTAAGCCATACAAAAAAAGGTTCGGGAACACAGAACCAAGACTCATGAATTTCTGGAAAAGCCTCAAAAGGAAACACTGATCCAATAGTTCATCAAGCAGCATAAGCGTTCAATTAAGAGGACATCCAAAGCTGCAAGGCCAAGGCTCATTCCATCAGGACCAACCACAAGGTGATGGCATGACAGAGGTAGAAATTTATCAACTAGTCCAAATTCAAAAAATGAAGGCCAACAAGTATAAATCTTGTGTTCCTTATTTGCTTTTCATTGTTATGAGTGATTAAAATTATTATGAATCAACCACAACAGCAAATAGAGACAAACTCTCAAAGTTTAAGTCTTTGCTGCAGACCACCTCAATAGTCAACAAAGAATATCAGTGTGTTAAAATTCATTATTTCGCTGCATTACACTGATAAATTTTTTAAATAATCTATTCATCCCCTTTTAGGTTGTACTTGTGGATCTTACACATGGCATACATAAGACTACCAACTACACTTGCATATGGAATACATGATATCTCTTTAACCTCATCAACTATCTTAGGGCACTACTCCGTAAATAACTTGGTTCCTAAAGCCATAGGAGAACCCTTTGATTTGCAGTCCAACATGTTGAATTTCTTAACATATCTTCAACATATTTCTTCGAACCCGACCATAAATTTCTTCTAGCACGATCACGAGTAATCTGTATTCCTAAGATGAAGTTTACGGGGCCAAGATACATTATCTCAAAATTCTGTGCCAACATACTCTTTAGAGTCTTGATCGGCTTCATGTTGTTTCCTATCAGTAGCATATCATCTATATATAGTAACAAATAAACAAAGTTCTTATCGACTTTCTTTATCTGGACATAATGAATCGGATTCACTACGAATGAAATCAAGCTGAAGAACGCACTTATCAAACTTATGGTACCCATACCTAGGGACCTGCTTTAGTCCATACAAAAACTTTAACTTGCACATCAATTTTTCTTTCCCTTTTACTATAAAGCCCTCTGGTTGTCACATGTATATCTCCTCCTTCAAATCACCATGAAGGGAACACCGTCTTGGCATCTTGTTTCTCAATCTCCAAAACATAAGTAGTAGCTATAGTAAGCATAAATCTGACAGATGTCAACTTCATCACATGTAAGAAAATCTTATCATAATCGAGTCTCTTAATCTATGAGTAGCCTTATATCTCTCTAAAGAACAACCTGCTTTTAGTTTCCGCTTAAAAATTTATTTGTAACCAACTACTTTTCTACCAGTAGGGAGCTCACACAATTTCATATTATTACTTACTTTTTAAAGTATCGAAGACTATATAATTTAGGCGATATTCGTAAAGCAACTGACGGCTATAAAATATAAAAGTGATTAAGAAACTTACTTTGTTTATTTATTCTTATTCTTATTCATATATATATATGACAAAGAAGAGATAAAAAGGAGTGTAAAACCACTAACTGCGGTCAATTGCAGATTTGGTGGAAAAGATGATGGGATGAGAATATGATATCATTTAAATTAACTTTTAAAATTGTCATGTGAAAAGGATGAAATTGTGATGGATTTTAGAATAATAGGAAAGAAAATATTATGTGCAAGATATTATGGAACAATCATGTTTATTTTTTCAAAAATAAAATAAAATACTAATTGATAATTCTTAAATTAGGTATCATTTTATTTTATTTTTGATAAATAAGCTCAAAAATTGACACCTATTTTATTAGGACAGAGGAGGGTTTGTGCATGAATTTCAAGAAGAGGTCATAGTGAAGTTTTGCGATTTTCTGTCAAGAGTATTATCTCATTTGGATGGAGTAGGCAGGTAAACCATACGGGAGGGGATGAGTACGATGGTGCTAGCATTCTAGGATATGTCGATGGTGTTGGGTATTTTGAGACATGTTATTGGTATTGGATGCTCTCTGGAGATGTTCAATTGTGCTTGGTAGTCTGGGAGATGTCGTCTGTGTTCGATGTTCTCAAAGATGCCAAAGGTGTTGGGTGTATGTTGATGGTGTTCAATATTCCAAGAGATTTGATGGTGTTGGGTGTTCTAGGAGATTATTTTTGGCATTTCGTGTTTGTGAAGATGTTGATGTTGATGTTGTTGGATTTCAGGTGATCAAGAAGTTGCGTATTTTGGTTGTTTGAGGAGTTACATATTCTATACATTTCGAGTGTTAAAGGAATTGCGTGATGTGCAAGTTTCGAGTGTTCGAGGAGTGGCACGTTCTATGCTTTCAGATATTCAGGGAGTTATGTATTCTGTTCTTTTGGGAATATGAGGAGTTATATGTTCTGCTCGTTTCGGGGGTTCAAGAAGTTTTCCACCCTACCTATTTCAGGTGTTTGAGGAGTTTCGTGATCCTCATAGAGTTGAAATTTTCGACAGAAAGTTCCACGATAGTTCTATCAGGTCTCTTATCGGTTTTGATATCTCTTTTGTGTTGTGTGTTTTGATGGATCATAGGGTACTACTATGTACCTATTGAGCATCCTTGTAAACTACTCAGGGTATTTTCACCAATTATCGAAAAAAGGAGGTATATTACTTCAACATACCAATGCTATTTTTGTGCTAGAAGTAATTAAACGTAACAGGATTTCCTTATTTGTTTTTTGGTATGTTTGCACGGTTAAAGATAAACCAAACCGACTTATATATCAAAGTACCTTTTTGAGAACATGGCGAACATTATCATGTGATGCATTTTCCATGGTAAAGTAATTATCCTAAGATCCTTTAGTTTGTCATCCTCAATGGTAAGATTAAATTTGGACCTCGATTTAATTTAGACCCTGAGACACCCTCTTATTAGAAGCAACCGAGTAAACTATGAAGTGGTCCTAAATATATTGCCTGACAGGAATATAACACACACTAATGTGTAATAGAAACATAAGATTGAAAGATTTGAAAATTCTAGATCGAGACATACAAACACACAATTTAGCATGGAAAACCCTAGCGTAGAGAGAAAAACCCCACAAGAACACCACCACAAACTGTGGTAGCAAAGCACTATGTGATAAAAGGATTACATAGCGTATCATATCGTATTAGATCATAACTTAAACTCTAAAAAATGATATTAACGTATAATAACATGAATACATTTATAAACTCATAAAATATATGATTATAATAAATCACATCTCGTAATCGAGGCATGTGGCACAGCCCATGCCCCTTGCACATGGCCTGGCATTAACCGTGCTTAGTGAACTAAGGTCATCAAGAGGCACAGTCGTACCCCTATGCACGCCCGTGTTTGTCATCACACACAGCATGTCTATTGTGCTGCCTGTCGTGCGCAGCAACCTCCATTAGTCCTCAGGCATGGCCAATTGAACATCTTTCTTTGTTGCAAGGTTCAGAGAAAGAATAGAAAAGCAGATTTCACTGCATCTTTTCCCAGGAACAGGACCTATCACAAATTTGGTTGATAGCTCTGAAAAGAAAGATTGTTGATCTTTTCTTTCATCTTTGGAGAAATACAATCGGGAGATGCTAATTCAAATCCCTCGGGTAAAATAATAGCAGCTCCCACATTCAAAAACCCCTTTTGCCATTAGCAAGAACTTGTTTATGCAACTCCTCACGCACGACCCGTGCTAACCTACAAACGTCCATTCGTTTATGTTTGACGAATTCACGGTATTACATCATATTAGACATATCATTTTGTTTATAATGACACGCACTTAATTAGCGTAGATCACATCCGTCGTAGATATGAAGTATCCAACAACCTCAACAAAGATAACTATAATTTTGAAAGAAATAACAAAGAATCTTTTATTATAAATTTGAATTTCCCAAAAAAAAATCACATAAGTCCTAGTTTCAATTCGGACCATTAAATGTTTCTCCGATAAAATTATAAGTATTAGTTTCAAAATTAATCAGAGTAAAATAATTAGAAATGAAAGCAAGTTTATCCAAGTATTCGTTATCAAAAACGCAGATAATCTCATCATATATGGACCTTAGGTTAGGTCAATTAAGTTTTATCAATCTTTCATTCTATCAAACACAAAAATCAACTAAGAAAGACAAAGGAAAAAAGGAAGAAAAAGATGACGTGAAAGATGACGTGATAAATACTTCCTTCGTCCCTCGATAAATTATAATATATTATTAAAAATGAACGTCTCATATAAATTATAGTACTCTCTTATTAGACTAGAATATCAAAAAATTAAAATTACTCTTACTTTATATCACATCATTTTTGTAATTTTTCACTCACTTATAATTTCTTCATCCACTCACAAGGATATTCAAGTTAACGTACTGTGATTTATCTAAAATAAAATAAAAATTTATATTTTAAACTCATTTTTTTAATATTTTATTTAATAAAATTAGATCACTGACGCTGGGAGGGAAACTAAAACTACCACAAACTTTGGCCAACCTTTCAATGAAAAAAAAATCTTGAAATGCTTACGGCTCAGCGCAAAACAAGAGTCAAAATGACAAACGCAAAACCCAACAAATCACACACCACCACCACCATATCACCCCTAAAAAAACCTCTCCCCTTTCCCCTTCCCTTCCTCTCAGCAAATGCCGTCCCCATCATCATCATCGACCACACCACCGGCCCTGATCGCGCGCCTCACCTCATCACCCGAACTCTCCTCCTCCTCATCTCATCATCATCAGCTCCTTCTCAAATCGCTCCGGGAATTGAAGAACCAGATCATCGGGAACCGGACGAAGAAGCTCGCGTTCCTCAAGCTCGGCGCCGTCCCCGCCGTCATCCACATACTAAGGGCCGTGGAAGCGGAGACTGGTGGTGATGGTGGGGAGGAGTTGGTGGGGATTGTTGTGCAGGCGGCGGCGGTGATTGGGAGCTTTGCGTGCGGTGTTGAGGATGGGGCGAGGGCGGTGGTTGAGGCCGGGGGGTTTGAGGTCCTGTATCGGTTGCTTAAGCATTGGGATGCGAAGGTATTGTGTTGGAGGAATTTGATATTTTATTAGCTGGAATTTGGATTCTATTAGGGTGTGTTTGATGAGCTTGAATTGGATGAGGTGCTGTTAACAGTGATCCAACGCCGATGAATTAAAAAAATAGTAATTTTTGGAAGAAGAAAGTTTATTCATCAGCATTGAATCATTGCTAGCACTAGATTCTATTTTTCTAATATTATTTGTATCTCTAAATGAATTTGACTTGACTGCGTGCTTTGGTTTAAGCGTGCAAATGTGTGGCTCATATTACAGGAAGTTGTAAATATTCGGGGTGAAAGGATTTGAACTTGGGGCCTCTTGTCGCACTTGATGCATGTTTGTTATATTGATGAACTAGGACTGCCAAAATCTCGAAGCTCTTATAATTTTAAGATGCGTGATATTATTTGTATAATGTCTTTATGAATGTCTATTCTTGGGTTTAAGCATGTTGAATATGCCGAATCATCTCATACGAATTTTCATGTATATAGGGGAATACAATTAGAATGTGTGGCCTCCTTTGGGTTTTCAAATGTGGAAATTATGCTAACTCATCTAATAACTAATGTTGTTTATCCCATCATCCCGCAAAAAAACACAATGGTTTTACCCAGCACGGCTTTATGAGTGTGTTGGTTTTCTTGTGATTTTCTCAAAATATTCCTACTTTATGTAGATATTGTGGAGTTTATTGTAGCAAATGATAGATGAGTTTGTAGAGGTGTTGTAGCTATGGGAATAGTTTCATTTTGTTTTGTTCTATTTTAGAGAAAGTTTTCAAAGAAGCAAATGTTGCATTTTTTTTATTTTTTTATTCCCGTATCAATGGTATATAATGTTATCGCGCTTCCCAGGATGTAACCATTTGGCATCTCTAGATTGATAAGCATTCGTAAATTGAGAAGCTTGTAGTTGGTTCTTCGTTCTTCCTACTATCAATGTGCGAGAAAATGTTTGTTCGTTTGGGCTAGGCCATGATGTTATATTGATAGCTATTAGCTGGGACAAATTGGCATAATAAATGATGTTATTGTATATGGAGATTGGCATCTCTGCTTGGCTTCCTTTACCATTATGGCATATTGGATATGCACCTGAAGTGCCATTAACTTCTTTCTTGTTTGAAGCGTGTACTTCCTTACGTCATCCTTACCTTGAAAGGGTGGTCTGCCTTAGAAGATTGTTTGGAATGAGCGTAACCTGTACTATGTTTGGCTTCTTTGGCTCAGTAAATGTGTGCCCTTTTCTCACAATTCACTAGTTTATGTTGGATTTTGGGGATTATGTAATGATCAATGATCAATACGCTAGTTGATTTGATCCTCCAGCATGATCTTCTTAGGTATATTGACGTTACAATATTTGGTCATGGGTCTCATTTTTCTGGAAGTGAGCATAACTTGTCATGTCTTGTTTACACATCTTGTCATTGTTGATGAATCACATTTAATCTCAGTGTTTTGTGTACAGGTTGTGGATGCTTGCGCTAGGTCACTTAAGATGATTTATATGTCGAAGTTGGCTCCGAAATATGATTTTTCGAAACAGGATAGCTTGGATTTTCTTCTATCCTTGCTGAATAGTAAAAGTGAAAGTGTTACAGGACTTGGTGCAAGTATCATCACGCAATCCTGCCAGAGAGGTCTAGAACAGGAGGCGTTATGTGAGATTGGGGTTCTTAAAAAGCTTCAGAAACTTCTTGGGGGATCCGTGAATCAAAGAGATGCTTGTTTAGAGTCTCTAGCAACTTTGATTAAGAGCAATCCTGTTGTAACTCGGATGTTTGTCGAAG
>LIEC01012149.1:0-88396 GCA_001925005.1 Drosera capensis
AGTTGGGAGCTTGATGTATGCAATGGTATGCACAAGACCAGACATTGCTCATGCAGTGGGAGTAATCAGCAGGTTCATGTCTAATCCAGGGAGGAAGCATTGGGAAGCAGTCAAGTGGCTGTTACGCTACTTGAAAGGTACTTCCAAAACATCATTACGTTTCAGCAAGAATGATGTCGTTTTGGAAGGTTATTCTGATGCTGATTTGGGAGGCTGTTCGGACACGAGGAAAAGCACCACAGGATTTGTTTTCACAGTGGGAGGCACCGCAGTTAGTTGGATGTCTCGACTCCAGAAGAGTGTTGCACTTTCAACCACAGAAGCAGAGTACATGGCTCTTTCAGAAGCAGGGAAGGAAATGATTTGGTTGAAGAACCTTCTTGAGGAGTTGGGCAGGAAGCAAGATGACAGTGTCCTTTATAGCGACAGTCAGAGTGCGATTCATCTCGCGAAGAATCCTGTGTTCCATGCGAAGACAAAGCATATCCAGTTGAGGTATCACTTCATCAGAGGGTTGATAAGTGATAGCACTTTGTCACTGAGGAAGATCCTTGGGTCAAAGAATCCTGCAGACATGTTGACCAAGGGAGTTACTACATAGAAGTTGAAGCTATGCATAGCTTCAACTGGCCTTCATGATTGATTGTTGAGAAGGCGCCGCACTAGCCTGGAGGAGTTGCAGTTTTGGGTTTGCTAGAGTTGCATTGGAGTGCAGTTGATGTGATCAGTCTCCAAGTGGGAGATTGTTGAGTTGTGGAGTTGGATTTGCTCTTCGCTGTTGAATGGGTTTTTTTGGCTCAAGTTGGGTGATGGGCTTTTGGCCCAAGTTGGGTGTTTGGTTATAAATACCCTGTAATTGTAAACCCTAATGATTAGAGTGGAATTCCTTGTGTTGGTGCGGCCGTGGATTACGTCAAATTGACTGAACCACGTTAAATCTCTGTGTTCATCGTTTCGCTTTATTGTCTTACAATTGCTTGTGTGCGTTTGATATCTCGATCAATATACCCCAACAATTGTATTGAGGATATGTGTGAGCAGGTTTACCCACATCGACCATGGAGAAATAAAAAGAGTAGAATATATATATGAGGAACCCATAACCCATCAGCTTAGACTTTTGGGTTAGCAGCTGGGCCCAGTTCATATGTGTATTCTACTCAGGTCCGGTTTGGACGTGGTTTCTGCCCTTGGGCTCTCCCCCGAATCCCAACAAGTGGTATCAGAGCCCATGGTTCGTTGGGCCGGGATGTTGGGCCAAGGATACGCAGATAAGGATCCCCTGGTGCGTTGCGTTGCTGGTCCGCTGAAAGCGCAGAGATGGTTGATCAGGTGCGTAAGTGGCCCAGTCCAAGTATGTGGGTAGAGAAAGCCCATGGATTCAGGCTCAAGGGGGAGTTGGTGATGTGGATGGACTCACACATAAGGGGGAGATTGTTGAGGATATGTGTGAGCAGGTTTACCCACATCGACCATGGAGAAACAAAAAGAGTAGAATATATATATGAGGAACCCATAACCCATCAGCTTAGGCTTTTGGGTTAGCAGCTGGGCCCAGTTCATATGTGTATAACCCGAATCCCAACAGGTTTTGTGTAAACAAAACATGGTTTTTGCTAAGTATGACGGATTAGATATATTTTCTTATATTTTATAGGGATTAAATGGCTCCGGTCAATAGTTCAGCGGGGTTTACTGCAATTTTTCTTAAAATCAGTTTGAATCGATCAATTAATCATCTGATTCGACTGATACGAATTGATTTGGGATTTTGTCGATTCTGATTCTGTTTTTGATTATGAAAACCTTGGACTGTCTAAAAGGTCTATTATGGATCTTAACACAGTTATTCCTTCACTCATCTCCCGCTGATGTTTTAAGTGCAAGGTTAGATGACCATCTAATTGAGCTTCGGTGAGGTCCCAAAACGCCATGGGAAGCACATAGGTGCCCAAGCGTCCCGAAAAAACCAGGTGCTGTTCACCTTGGTTTCAACATCAAGACCACGATCGTCCAACAAGTACGCAACCCAAGCATGCCTTGATACACTTATCAGTATCACTTCTGAAAAGAACCTCAAACAAATCGCTCCTGCATTCCATACAAATCCTTGTTCTCTTTAGCTGGATAATTTTGACAAGAGTGGAATCAAATTTGAAGTTTTAAAACATTTAAACCACAGAATCGACTCCTGATGGTGCCTCGAACCCTCAAATTTGAAGTTTTAAGACATTTAAACCACAGAATCGACTCCTGATGGTGCCTCGAACCCTAAAACACTTTGGATTCTCATAAAAGTATCGGCAGTGTCCTAAATATGCAAGATCTGCCTAACCCAAGTCACTGTGACATCCATATCAAAAAGCACACAACTTTTTCCATTTTGATGAATTAAAACAACGATATTTGAAATTGATCACTCGTGTTGGTGCATTTAGGAATTGTGGAATCAACTCTATCAAAGATTCGAATTAATAATAGAGGATTTATTAATGTATATCTTAACACAAATTTAAATAAAGCAACTATAACTACTATGATAAGACCTAAGTGTAACATGGCATGTCTATGATATTGTCCATTTTGAATTCGCCCATCAATTTAGACACATCTTGACTGAACGGATCACAAGCACAACAGAACCATAAACTCCTTTTGCTCCTGCTCAGTCCAACAGGAAATCACCCGACAAGAACCAAAACATAAATACAGCAAGAAACGAACTATCAAACAACAACAATCAAAACATCAAAATATCAAAACAAAAGCAGAAAAAGGTATAGCCATTCTCCATTGCTCTATGTTAGCAACTAAGTAGCGTAAACATCTAAATCTAGCCCCTTTTTTTCCCCTCCAATCGATGTGGTTAGACACACACATCTTAAACAGGATTAAAAGGAAGAAGAAGAAGAGAAAGATTTGCTCGCCCCCCTGAAGGAAAATCCCCTGACAGCCATGACTTATGCTTCTTTGTTTGATGATTCAGTAATTCAATACAAGTTGGATGGATAGAGAGAGGATTAGTTGAGAGACAAAAAGGAGGAAAAGGAGTTGGGGATATTATTCTTCTTGGACGAAAAGGAGAAATACTGGGGAATCAACTGTGGAAAAGGAAAGGGCCACATAAAGGAGTCACAGAAGAAGACAAAAGAAAAATGAAATTGAACGGTTTCCCCTCAAGAAAATGAAAATAAAAATAAATAAATATTTTTTTAAAAAAAATTAATTAAAAACAAGTTTAATCTCATATCATATCAACACATATTATTGTCTTTTTTATTTTTTATTTTTTGAGTTTTATCAAATAAGTCCTTCAAATTTTGGTTAATTTCAAATAACTTTTACAAATGTTCATAATTTCAAACTAATCTCATGAATTTTTTTATGAGATAAAATAATCCATATAATCTTCTTTAATTTTCACAATATAATTATTATATGTCAAGAATATCTTCGACTTATAATTAATCATTCATTATTTTTGATAAAACAGACAATGATTTAGAGAAAATAATAATAAAATAGAATTATGTTGTTAAAGAATGAGAATTATTTTGTTTTAAAATAAATATTTGAGTGATTTCATTGGATTTACAAAGTTTTAAGATAAAAAATGGATTATTTTGTCCAATACATAACAATTTAAAACACTATTTTAGAATTATAAAGATTTGGAGGAGTTTTTTTTGGAATTAACTACTCTCTCAGTCCCATAATTATTACAACATATACGTATTTTGCACAATTTGAAGGTAATATATATTAAATTCAAGGCTATGATGTTTCACGATAAATTTATAAAAAAATTACATTTGATTATCGTTATTTGCGTGTCAAACTTTACATCAGTAAGCGTACAAAATCAAAACGTTACAATAATATTGAGTGGGAGCTAGTAAGATTTAAGAGACTTATATGACAAAAATATAACCTAGAGAAGGGTGAATAGGTAAATTCGAGTTTTAATAATTTTATGCAGTGAATTATAACTTTGCAGACCTCTGTTCTATGTAGACTAGTTGGGTAGCCTGCAGTTAACAGTTCAAGGTCTATTGTAGAGATTCCAATTCTTGGAATTTGTCTCTATTTAGTTGTGAAGATTGATTTCTAACAGTACTAAATATCAAACAATGAAAGCAAGTTAGAGACACGGTATTTATACTGATTCAGACACTCGTCATCAAATGATAATCGAGGGCTTAGTCTAGTCAAGTTAAGAGGTGAGTATCACTATTTTCTTGTCTGTAGCTTACACGACAACTTCTTTTACAAGCTAAACGATTGTACAAAATATGAAGACCCACGATTTTACACAAATTCAGCAATCTGAATTCTACTGTAAATAGTATTCTTCAGTAGACGAGTGAACCCTTCTTTACTGTGTTTCACAATTCAGCTCACTTGAGTAATCTTTCAATGTTGATTGCTTTACACACTTGCCTTTGAATCCTTATTCAACAACCTTACTCAAAGAGCTTCGCCGGTTTTCTTTTATAGGCTAAGGAAATGAACTTAGCAACATTGTACTATTTTTGACATGACACTTGGCCACTCGTGTCCCCCAATATCTTGGTTCTGATGCTGGCAGTCCACTATCTCCAGAATTTGTGTTGTTGCTACTTTAACTCAAATCTTCGTTCGATTGACTCCAGACCTCTGACCCCACCATCAGCAACCACCTCTGCTGCACCTTAGTCTACATACTGTACTATGAGAACTCGTTTGCACCAGTTCCTGCTGCAACCTCGTCTGCACACATATCTATTGCACATTGATGCATTCTATATTGGTTCTCGTTTGCAAGCTCAGTTCCTAGATCCTAAAGACTTTGGCATTTTTTTATTGTTCATCAATGTCTTACTTGTTTATCCAAATCCCTTTGTATTAGTCTTTATATGGTGGTCTATCTGATCTTTATCATCTACAGCCGTTTGCTCTTCAGCATCCAACCTAGACTGCAACTACCTATTTGACTTCTAGCCTAAACAACCTAACTACATTATGATTAATACATCTCAGATTTGTTACATCAATTGCTATACAATTGGAGGGATTGCATATTCCTATCAATCTTCCCAAAAATTGATGCTAACAAAAACTCCTATGTTAAACAACAAGTTTATAAGTTTTCTTGTGCTAAAATTACATTCTTCTGCTGCTCTGCTACATGAGTTCTCTGTGTCTCTTCTCTAGTCTGCTTCTCCCCCTTTTTGTTTTCATTTAAGGTGGAGGTTATAGCTTCAATGGCAGTCCGCATAGCTTGGAGTTCAGAGGATATATTCTTCTGAACTACTTCCAGTTTGGTTTCCAGGAGTCCAGACTTGGTATCATTGATGCGCATGGTTTCATCAAGTTGTTGTTGAGTGGTTTGCAGTTCCTTGTGAAGTTTCCTGAGATCTGCTTTATGTTGGCCTTTGAATTTTTTGAGATTTGAAGAGCTCAACCTGTATTGTTGAAGGTTGAGGGCATTGGCTCTTTGCATTTGGTCTATGATTCCTACTGTCAGCTTGTCAAGGGATGTTCGAAGATCCTCAAAACCTTAAGTTTTGATTTCCGTTTCATGTTCAAACTCTTCTGTTATCGGCTGCATGGAGTCAAGCAACTCATAAAGTGCTTCATTGTTCCATTCGCGCATGTTGTATAGTTCTTGATCCAATTTCCCCAGCCTGTAGTCTATAGTGTCTTCTGAAGGAGAGGAGGGTAGCTTTTGTGCAGAATGCCTTGGTTGTATTGAAATAATTTGAATATCATCATCAAATGCTTCCTTCATGGTCTGTAATGCAGATGGAGGAGTTGTCTGAGTTTTAGAGGCACTACTGCTTGGCATTCCTTGTGTAACTCGTATGGAAGGTGGATCTGCTTGTGTTTGCACCTTTCTAAATAAGGAGGGTGGTGTAAATAGTAGATTGGACAGATTATGTTAAGGCCAGACGAGTTGGAGTTGATTGTTCTGTCTCGTCTGCATCCTTTGTCTCGGTTGTAATGTGAGGTAGTGCTAGATCCCATCCTGCTGTGGTTGTGGCTATCATTAGATCTTCAACTGTAGGCAGTTCCTCTTCTTGTTCTTCCTCTTCAAGGAGTTCTTCATGAGTTTCTTCCTCAGGAAATGCGTTAGTAGTTCGTTCAACTAAGACCACTGTAGAAGGGTCTCCTACAGTAGAACAAGCAGCTGAGGAACTAGCAGAAGAACAACCTGCAAAAGAAAATGAAGCTATAGCTGAGTTTCAAAAGAAGGATATGAAATAGAAGAATCTATAATAGAGACACAAGTAGTGATTGCCCTTGCAACTGAAGAGCAAGCAGCTGAGGTTCAAGCAACAGAACCAACTGAGGTAGAAAAACCTATAGCACAAGAACATTTAGATGAACCATCTGCAACAAAGTCTTCTCAGCTGAACAAACTACAAAGGAACTTCCTGAAATGGAAGAACTAGAGGAGGAACTACCCACAGTTGAAGATCTAATAATGGCCACATCCACAGCAGGTTGGGATGTAGCACTATCTCACACTGCAGCTGAGACAAAGAATGCAAACGAGGCAGAACAATCAACTCCAACTCATCTGGCCTTACACGGTCTGTCTAATCTACTGTTTACACCACTCTCCTCATTTGGAAAGGTGCAAACACAAGCAGATCCACCCTCCATAGGAGTTACACAAGGAATACCGAGTAGCAGTGCCTTTGAAAGTCAGACAACTCCTCCATCTGTAGTCAAGACACTTAAGGATGCATTTGATGATGACATTCAAATCATCTCAGTTCAACCAAGGCCACCTGCAGAAAAGATATACTCCTCTCTCTCAGAGGACACTATAGGCTACAGATTGGGAAGATTAGATCAAGAACTATTCAACATGTGCAAATGGAACAAAGAAGCATTTCATGAGCTGCTCGACACTTTATAGCCAATAGCCGAAGAGTTTAAACATGAAAGGGAAACCAGAACTCAAGGCTTTGAAGATCTTCGAACATCCCTTGACAAGCTAACAACAGGAATCATTGATCAGATGCAAAGAGCCAATGCCCTCAACCTTCAACAATATAGATTGAGCTCTTCCAATCTCAATGACTTCAAGAGCCAACATACAGCTGATCTAAGGAAACTGAACAAGGCTCTGCAGACCACTCAAAAACAACTAGATGAGACCATACTTATCAATGACACCAAGTTTGGACTCCTTGAAACCAAATTTGAAGTAGTTGAGAAAAAAAACCTTCTCTGAACTTCAAGTTGTGCGTACTGCCATTGAAGTTCTCACCTCCACCTTGAATGCAAAAAAAAAGGGGGAGAAGGAGACTGTAGTAGAGCAGCAGAAGACCCCAGCTGAGACTCAGGGGGAGAAGTCTTCTATAATGAAGAAGAGACACTCCTCTGACAGAGACAGGGAAAGGTCTGCTAAAAGACAAAGACATCATGCAGAACAATCTCATGAAGAACGCATATGACACAGAGAGTCAGAAGAAACGAATCAGAGGAGGAAAAAAACAAAAGCGCAGCAAAGGAAAGGGGCATCAAAGGTAAGTAAAAATATATCTACTGCTCTTTCTTTTCCTTTATGTTTTTGTTTGAAAAACAATATAAAAAAATAGTGAGAAAAGTTGTAAACTTGTTGTTTTACATAGTAGTTTTTGTTAGCGTCAATTTAGGGGGAGATTGATAGGAATATGAAATCCCTCCAATTATATAGAAATTGATGTAACAAAACTGAAATTTATTAGTCATGATGTAGTTAATATGTTTAGGTTAGAAGTCAAGTAGCTAGTTGCAGTCTAGGTTGAATGCTGGAGAGCAGACGGCTGCAGATGATGAAGATTAGATGAGCCACCAGATGCAGACTATTACAAAGAACTTTGGCTAAGCACCTAAGGCATTGATAAGTAATAAAAGAACGTCAAAGGCTTCAGGATCTATGATTGAGCTTGCAGATGAGGACCAACACACAATGCATCAATATACAGTGGATCTGTGTGTAGAAGAGGTTGCAACAGAGACTGGTGTAGATGAGGTCTCATAGTACAGTATGTACACTAAGGTACAACAGATTGGATACAGAAGAAATGGTTGCTGATGATGGGGTTAAAGGTCTAGAGTGAGTCAAACAAAGATTTGAGTTAAAACAACAACAACATATTTTTTGGAGATAGTGGACTGCCAGCATCAGAAACAAGACGATGGGCGACACGAGTGGCAAAGTGTCATGTCAAAAATAGTACCTTGTTGCTGGGTTCGTTTCCTCAACCTATAAAAGGAAACCGTTCAAGCTAATTCAAGTAAGGCTATTGAATGTGATTGAAAGGTAGGCGTGCAAAGCAATCGAAAGTTCAAAGATTACTCAAGAGAGCTAATTCGTGAAGATCACAGTGAAAGTAGTGTCATTAGTCTGTAGAAGGACACATCTTGTAGTAGAGCCCTGAGTGTGGATCTGTGCAAAGGATCTGAGTCTTTTATCTTTTGTATAAGTTAGATAGCTTATAAAAAGGAGTTTTTTTGTAAGCTTTAGTAAGAAGATAGTGATACTCACTGGTCACCAAGGGAAAATTGGACTAAGTTCTCGATTATCATTTGATAACGGGTGTCTAAACCAGTATAAATACTATGTCTATTACTTGCCTTTTTTACATGATATTTAAAATTGTTAGAAAAAAATCATCACAACCAAACAGAGATAAAATCAAAGAGTTTGTAATCTCTGGTACAGACTACCAACTGTTATCTGCAGACTATCTAAGTGGTTTGTATAGAACAGTGGTCTACAAAGAATTAGTATTCCGCATTAAAAGTAAGAAAAAGTTTTTGAAACAACCTATTCATCCCCCTCTAAGTTGAATCTTGGACCTTACACATGTCACCTTTTTCAGACCCTTGTATTGTCACCTTCTGAACCTCAAATCTTCGATTTAATTGATCCTCAGACCTCTTACCCAACCTTATCAATCATCTCTGATGTACTCTAGTCTACTATACCTCAATTTGTACTCAGTACCATTGAGACCTCATCTGTATCCAGTCACTACTGCAACCTCATCTACACCCAGATCTAGTGCAATCCATGCATTGCTGTGTTGGTCCTCGTCTGCAAGTTTAATCCTATTCCCTGAAGCATTTGTAGTTTTTTTGTTGCCCACGCATGTCTTAGGTGCTTTGCCAAAATTCTCTGTATTAGTCTATATCTAGTGGCCCAAAAAATGCTCTCCATCTGTGACCATCTATTGTCTAGCATCTAACCTAGATTGCAGATGCTTACCTAATTTCTAGCCTAAACATTATAACAACATCATGGCTAATACTCGTATGTTTTGTTTATCAATTTCTATACAATTGTAGGGATTGCACATTCCTATGATCTTCTTCTATCCAAGTTGATACTGTACCTTTTGCTTCTTTCCCAATTTCTATGGTTATGGAGATAGAGGCCTAGTGAGAAATAAAAAAGAAATTATGCCTAATTTCACTCCTTCTACTGCTCCTAAGAGGTCTCTGTTGTTCTATAACTATTATAAGAAATCTGGATACACTATTTATATGTGTTATAAGCAGCATGGGTTCCCACTGGGTTATACTAGATCTAGACGAGCTATTGCAGCTACTGTCCATCCTCGGGATTTTACCGACTCTTCTCTTAGCACAATTGTGTTTGGCAATTCTTCCAAAGAGACTCAAGATACCAAAACTGGGATAAATCCTATACAATTGAATCAGTTGATGGCTTTGCTGAATCAGATTCATTCTCGTGAGAATCAACCTGGATCTCTGTGTTGCTTTCCTTTTCCTTTTCTGTTGCTACTGATTGGATAGTGGACAGTGGCTCCAGTGATCATATGACCAATGTATACAGGAGTAATAGGATCATTGTTATACCTTACTACAAGCAGACCATACATTCAATATGCAGTCTGTGTCTGTGCAAGGTATCAATCTGATCCCAAGGAATCCGAGTACACTGTAGTAAAGAGAATCCTGAGATATCTCAAAGGAACTCCAAACCTTGGTGTATGGTATCCTATGGAATCAGATTTTACACTGATAGGTTTTTCAAATGCAGAATTTACAGTTTGTAGAGTTGACAAGAAAAGCACAAGTGGATCATGTCAATTTATTGGTGCAAGATTAATTTCCTGGTTCACCAAGAAGCAGACCATTGTGTCAACCTCTACTACACAAGCAGAGTACATAGCACCAGGAAGCTGTGCTACACAGATATTATGGATGAGATCACAGCTTGCAAACTATGATATGATTCTCTCTGAAACCCCTATATTTTGTGACAACACGTCTGCGATGGAAATTTCAGAAAATGAAGTTTTTTCATTCATGAATCAAGCATATTGATGTCAGATATCACTTTATCAGAGATTATGTGCAAAAAGATCACATTAAATTGGAATATATTCCAACAGAATAAACAAATTGTAGACATTTTTACAATACCTCTCGATGAGAGCAAGTTTATTCAATTTAGAGGAGAATTAGGTATACTTGATTTAAAACAGTGGGACTAGCCAAAATACTTTACTGCTCTACTGCATATGTAAAATACAGACTAGCATTATTTTATGCAGACTAGCATTTTTGCTGTACTGTATGTTGCTTATGTGGATGGAGACTAGAAGCAATATTACTTTACTGCATTTATTTTTGGAAAGAATATTAACTTTACAAAAACACTTTTCCACAAATCACGCAATGGTCAAAACAATTGGTTGACACTGTCTAACGGATAGAAACTTCTAGCAACAGTAATATTTTTCCAAAACAAAAATTACTTTACACTCTCATATACTCTTTCTCTCTCTCTAAAAAGTTCCAACTCTCTCTCTCTCTAATCTTGAAACCCTCTAGTGCAACCAAAAACCGAAAACCGAAAACCCTAACTTTTCGATTTTCTCAAAGTCATCTTTGAAACTCAAGATCTTTAACAAACACCATTCAAAATGGCTGACACACCCTCAAACACATCCCAAAAGAGCCTCAAATCACCTGAAGAAGATCAAACTTCAAACTAGAGTCGTGTTCGGTTTCAATAGTGTTCGGGAAGAATCAGATGAGGTGAAAGATGTAGCTGAGCTAATGCAAGAAATGGGACTCAAGAACCTGCGTGAACAAACTAGCAAGATCTATGACAATGAAGTTTTGGACTTCATTGAAAAGGCAAAAGTAGCAGAAGACCTGTAACTGATCACCTATACCTCTACTGCAAAGAAAGAGGGGATCAACATAAAACCAGAAGATCTAGCACAGCTCTTCAATCTGAAAAATGAAGGTTCAAGAATTATTCCACCAACCATCATCACTACAAGAAGGCATGAAATGGTTACTCAAGAAAGATGGGATGAGGGGATTCGAACAATGAAGTGGTATCTGTCAAAGGAGCACAAATTACTTGCTGACATAGTCAAGAAAGTCATCCTTTCCAAAGAATTCAGCAAAGATCAGATTACAACTGATCAACATGAGATTATGTGTACGATTTTCATAGGACATGAAGTCAACTGGGAAAAATTGCTCATGTATCAGATTGCAAAGGTTGTACAGTCAAAATAACCATTGTTTGGAAGGGTGATCAGCATCATCCTCAAATACAAATTATAACTATCTGACAAGGAGGGGAGGCCATGGACGGTGGCCAAGTAAATTGACATCAAGAAGATAGGCAAGCAGCCTATCCGATTAAAGCGCCAACCACTGTCAAGCCTGCAGACCAGCCACTCAAGTCTGCAGAAGTGCAGACGAGAAGATTGGCTGTGCAGATGACCGTTGCAATACATACAAGATCAACGACCTAGAAAATCAAGAAAGCACCAGCAAGAAAAGCCCAACCACCCAAGAAGCAGCAGAGGGTGACAAGAAGGAAGCTAATCATTTAAGCTTCTGATGAAGAAACCATCTCTGATCACTCTGCTGCAGAATCAACTCTAATGGAGGTGGAAGTACAATCTGCAGAAGTACAGATTGGACACATTACTGAGCCCTCATCCTCAAGAATGCCTCCTAAGGCACCGAAGTTAGCTGCACTCCATGATGTCAATGTGGCATTCAAATTCTTGAAGAATGGAGTAAACGAGAATCTTCGAAACCTAATCGTGGAAACTCAGAAGAGTTTAATGATGGAGCATACTACAAAAGGGCCTCGAGCTCAGTTTAGAAAAAAACTTATTGCTGAAGAATACACAGAGAATGAGATAAGGAAAATAGAAGTCAATCTCACAACTCTGTAAACTAGACCAGCTCAAGCTACCTCTGTTGCACATTCCCTAACAATAGGAACCACTGCAGCATAGCCAACAACCATAGAAATCATTCCATTTACAAGCAGTGGAATGGACACATCTGTGATTGTAGAAGAGCAACCGTTTACTGCAACAGAAGTCTGGACAATAACCACAACAACAGAGGTAAGACCTTCTCCAGAAAAGGACATAGATACAGTCATACAGGCAATGCGAAATATAGAAAAACAAGCTCAACTGCTCAGGACCAGAACAACAAGAAAAATATGTTCACTACTTAGCGAGAAGAAGCAAGCTAAGAAGCAGCTGAAACACGAAAGCGAAGGCATGATTCAGGAGTTTGTGGTTCAACACAAACTTCCAATCAAGAGGCCAGCAAGGACTGGAAGGCAAACAAGATCTTCTAGACCAATATTAGTCCCTTCAAGACCTAAGACTCTCTACAGAGTCAAGCCAGACGGATCTCATACCTTAATTGGAGAATCTGACAGGATGAAAGAAGTAGAGGGTGTACAATTGGCACAACCATAGAAGAAGAAAGCCAGCAGGTCAACAAGACCGAAGGAGGTACATATTCTCCTCAATGGCACACTCGAATTCAAGGACTCTATCTTAAAAACAACTAGGCTCAGACATGCAATACTCAAGCAAATTGAGTTTGTAAATACACTTGCTGTTGAGGCTGAGCTCAAGAAGCTCTTAACCAAGCATGTTCTAGCTGCAGTCGAGGAGATATATGAATATCTCTCAAGACCTGACTTGGGAGAACACCAACCATCAAGAGATGATGGAAATGATGGTGGTAATCAGCCACCTCCAAACACTAAGGATGATGATGACGTAATCATTGATCAGATTGCTGAGGAAGGCGTACAAGAACAAACTACCTTAACCAAGGTGGATACAACAGAGTCCCCTATCACAGACCCTGCAGCAGAACAAGCAGCTGAGGAATCTGCATCAGAGGAAATTGCAAAGGATGAAGGAATCAAGACATCTACTGAAGGCCATACAGCTAACATAGGAATGGAACCATCCATTGATGAAGCTGTAGCTGAGGGATATGCCACAGAAGAATCTGTAGCAGAAACCCAGGTAATCATTGCCCTTGTAGCTGAAGAACAAGCAGTAGAGGTTCAATCTATAAAACCAAATGAAGTTGAACAATCAGCTATCGAAGAACAACCAGCAACATCTGTGGAGCACTTGAAGCGGATCCATCTGCAACAGAGGTAACTAACTCTGCAGCTGAGGTAACCCCATCAAAAGGAGTAGACGAGCTAACAATAATATAGATGAATGATGCTCAAGTTGTAGCAGGAGTCACTCTTTCTCGCACTGATGTTCATAATCTTATGAACATTCAGTTCACGCCACCTTCCTCCTTTGGATTAACAGCCATTGCAGTAGATCTACCATTTGAAACACCAGTACCTCTGGATAGTGAGATCTCTATAACTCTAAGGACCCTTGATCAATTGACACCAAATACAATACGGAATCTCGAGGAAGCCTTTGAAGAGGATGTTAAGATAGTCTCAGTACATCCAAGACCAACAGTTGAATGGGTACCATCATCACCATCAACTACCACCACCGGCCACAAGTTTAGAAAATTGGATCAAGACATCTATAAAATACACCCATGGACTAGAGATGCATTTTCTGATCATCTTGAGACTCTATAGGCAATTGCAGAAGATCTAGAAGCAAAAAGGAAAGTCCAACACAAAATCTTTGAAGACTTTCGCTCAATCCTCAACACCTTGGCAGCTGGACTCACTGATCGGCTAAAACAAGTCAAATCAATAAATCTTCAACATAAGTGGATCAGCATCTCAAACTTCAACAAATTAAGAGGTCAAACCAAAGCTGAGCTCAGAAGGATTTAAAACTGATGTGTAGACTACCCAACATCAACTCAGTGAGCACATCCGTAATAATTACACAAGGATGGGACTACTTGAAACACAATTCCAAGTAGTGTAGAAGAAGGTATTCACTGAATTCCAAAGCATCAGAACTGCCATTGAAGCTCTTCCCTCTACCCTCAATGCAAACAAAAAGGGGGAGAAACAATCTACAACAGAGCAGAAAACTCAAGGGGAAAGGTCGCAGTAAAACGAAGAGCAACAGAAGAAGAAACAGAAAGGTCTGCCAAAAGGTCTAGACATCATAAGGAGGTGCAAACCTCAGGGCACAGGACTCAGGGGGAGCACTCTTATGAATAACGAAGAAGACATCAACATCACATAAATTCAAAGTAGAGGACTCCTAAGTGCAGCAGACGATCAAAAGAAGATCATAAGAATCAACGTAGCAAAGGAAAAAAGCATCAAAGGTAAGTTTAAAATCTCTACTCCTCTGAACCAGTATAAATACTGTGTCTCTTATTTGCTTTCATTGTTTGATGTTTAAAACTGTTTAGAAATCAACCTTCACAGCCAAACAGAGACAAATTCCAAGAATTGGAGTCTCTGCAGTAGATCTTAAAACTGTTAGCTGTAGACTACCAAGTAGCCTGCATAGAACAGTGGTTAGCAAAGTTATAATTCGCTGCATAAAATTGTTAAAACTCGAATTAACCTATTCACCCCCCCTCTAGGTTATATCTTGGACCTTATAGGTTATTACTGAAAAGCCTAGTTTCGATCACAATTCTCACAAATAATTCCAGCATCGTACATTAATGGCAAGAAACATTTTTATCATATGAATGATTGAATCCACAACATATTTCTATCAAGCATACCAGAAGGTCAAATTTATCATATGATCCCGATCAATTCCCCCACACTTAGCTTTTGTTCATCCTCAAGCAAAATAAAGAAAAAAAAATTACAACTCACTTTCGTAGGAATCACGATTGCATTTAGCCTATGCAACAAGCCGTTAAACCCCTAGGTGATCCTTAGTGAACGAGTGTTGTCTTGTGAGGGTTTTCAGACGATCTACCCATAAAAAACAATTTCAATGGTGTCCAGGATTACAATACTATGAGAAACAAATACCAATAACATCTTCAAGTTTCATAACATATCATGAATCAATTTTCTTGACATCTCAATAATGAATTAGGAAGCGAGTTCGTTCAAAATACAATAGAATAAATTGGTAGACTCTTACAAGAAAAATCGCTCACTCTCAAGTGTTTTCAGATAAGTGTTTAGCTCAAGTTCTAATTATGAACATGTTCTACCATAGGCTTGTTTGTTTATCAAATCTCCACTACTAGTCAATGTGCATACATGAATCAAAAGGTCTTTTTTTGGATTGCAAAAGGTTTGAGGAAAATACAAGAGATAAACATGATTAAGAATTTTTGAGGATGGAGGAACAAGTGGAGTACAATAATTACTCAACTAATCATGAAAGCAATGCATCCTTCAACATATTGAAGAGAGTTTTTTAAGAATGCCTTTATCATCTTCATGTATACACATCATTGTAGTCTCAAAAAGGTTTACACCAAGTTCTAGAGATACAAATTCATAAAAGAACATCCCTTAGCAAAGAAAAAGATTGACATAGTTGTTCAATCTAAAGGCTCAAAAACTCACCGGGTTTATATCTACCAATTTTTCATCTACACATTTTGAATTCGACCGTTAACCTTATCCATTTCAAGTTACAAGTCAATTTATTCAATCATGCTATAACATTTTTCAATGTAATTGAATTTTTTTTCTTCCTAGTAATTATAAACCTGTAACCAGTGAATTTGTTTCTGTCATCATTTTTTATACACAATTTTTTTTTCATTTTTTCCTGTTTTCATTTTTTTTGTTTATATCCTAAATCTCTATCCCACACTTAAATCTTATATTGTCCCCAATGTAACATTATCATGAAGAGGAGAATTAACAAATATGAATAATTAAAATGAAAGGGAAAGAAATACAAATCTGATAGGTGGCGAGTGCACAATGCTTGAGTGGTCTTCCAAATAGTGCTTTAGTTATAGTCTATAGCTAGACTTCTTCATGCTCAGGACTTTGGCTCTTGCAATGGAATGGAGTTTTTTTGTAGTGCTCCATTCTCCGCTAGTGTAAATCTCCATTCTTTGAAATTTCAACTTTTGGCCTGAAACTCCTCTTAAATGGTGGATTCATCTCCAGGATTGAACTACCTCCTTGATTCCTTCCTTGTCGAAATCGTGTTTGTTGGAGTTGACGAGGCAAGCTTCCACTGGGTCTTTAGCTAGATGTTCCTGAAAATTTTTAAAAGCCAAAGAATCGTAGTCATTAATTCTAAAACACGTAGAAACATCACTAGAATGTTTCATTGACTTAAAAACAGTAAATGTGGCATGCTCTTCTTCAACTCTAAGAATCAGTTTACCATCTTGAACATCAATTAATGTCTTTCCTATAGCATGAAATGGTCTTCCTCTAATTTATTTTGGACAATGGCAGAGCATTTTTCAGTGAGGTTCATCGTTTCATGCTCCTTCAATTTTCTCTTGTTGCTCAAGATCTCCTTCAAGAATTTTGCTTTATTTGGCATCTGTTGTAAAGCATCTCCAAAAGGTATGTTAATATATAATTTTTTGAACACATCTAAATTTTTTTTCAAATTGCTTGTCTAATTTTGATTTTTTTCAATGCCAAAGGAAAAGGAGGTGGAATAACAAAAGATAGAGATTTCTTCTCTTTTTGGTCGGAGTTGTTTGAATTAAGCACTTCAGTTATTATCTCTCATTTTTTTGCTTCGTTTGATTTATCCTCTTGTTCACCAATTTTCTTATCATTTCTCAATGTTATTGTTTTGACATGCTCCTTAGGATTCTTTTCAGTGTCACTGGGCAATGTACCATGCACTCGCCCAGAAACCATGTTTGCTAGTTGTTCCATATGAATTTCTAGATTCCTTACCGATGCTTCCACATTGTTGAAGCGGGATTCATATGTGCTAATAAATTTTGTCATTAATTCTTGCAGGTTGGACTTGTTCTCCTGAGGCACGAATCCCGGAGGTTCTTGTCTTGCTGTTTGGTTGCTCCATGATAAGTTTGGATGATCCCTCCATCCAGGATTATATGTGTTGGAATAAGGATTACGCTGTTAATAGTTACCAACATAATTTGCCTCTTCTGATGAGGAACAAGCAAATTTGTTACCAACTTGGTGTTGGGATTTAGGGGAGAGCCTAAGAGAGGAAACCACGTCCAACCCAGACCTGAGTAGAATACACATATGAGCTGGGCCCAACTGTTAACCCAAAAGCCTAAGCTGATGGGTTATGGGTTCTTCATATATATATTCTACTCTTTCTGTTTCTCCATGGTCGATGATGGGTAAACCTGCTCACACATATCCTCAACAATCTCCCCCTTATGTGTGAGTCCATCCACATCACCAACTCCCCCTTAAGCCTGAATCCATGGGCCTTCTCTTGCCCGCACACTTGGACTAGGCCACTTACGCACCTGATCAACCCTCTTTTTGCTCTCTTTGCACCAGGGGATCCGCACCTGATCAACCCTCTCTGTGCTCTCTACACCAGGGGATCCTTACCTGTGTATCTCTGTCCAACATCCCGGCCTAACGAACCATGGGCTCTGATACCACTTGTTAGGATTCAGGGGAGAGCCCAAGGGAGAAAACAACGTCCTGATCGGACCTGAGTAGAATACACATATAAACTGGGCCCAACTGTTAACCCAAAAGAATAGGCTGATGGGTTATGGGTTCCTCATATATATATTCTACTCTTTCTGTTTCTCCACGGTCGATGTGGGTAAAGCTGCTCACACATATCCTCAATAATCTCCCTCTTATGTGTGAGTTCATCCTCATCACCAACTCCCCCTTGAGCCTGAATCCATGGGTCTTCTCTACCCACATACTTGGACTGGGCCACTTACGTACCTGATCAACCCTCGCTGTGCTCTGCACCAGGGGATCCTTATCTGCGTATCCCTACCCAACATCTCGACCACTTACGCACCTGATCAACCCTCACTATGCTCTGCACCAGGGGATCCTTATCTGCGTATCCCGGTCAAACAACATCCCGGCCCAACGAACCTGGCTCTGATACCACTTGTTAGGATTCAGGGGAGAGCCCAACGAACCTGGCTCTGATACCACTTGTTAGGATTCAGGGAAGAGCCCAAGGGAGGAAACCACGTCCTACCCGAACCTGAGTAGAATACACATATGAACAGGGCCCAACTGTTAACCCAAAAGCCTAAGCTAATGGGTTATGGGTTCCTCATATATATATTCTACTCTTTCTATTTCTTCATGGTCGATATGGGTAAAGCTGCTCACACATATCCTCAACAATCTCCCCCTTATGTGTGAGTCCATCCACATCACCAACTCCCCCTTTGAGCCTGAATCCATGGGCCTTCTCTACCCGCATACTTGGACTAGACCACTTACGCACCTGAGCACCTAATCAACCCTCTCTGTGCTCTCTGCGGACCAACAATGCAACGCATCAGGGGGTCCTTAACCTACATATCCCAGCCCAACATCCCAGCCTAACGAACCATGGGCTCTGATACCACTTGTTGGGATTCAAAGAGAGACTAAGAGAGGAAACCACGTCCAAACCAGACCTGAGTAGAATACACATATGAACTAGGCCCAACTATTAACCCAAAAGCCTAAGCTGATGGGTTATGGGTTCCTCATATATATATTCTACTTTTTCATTTTCTCCATGATCGATGTGGGTAAACATGCTCACACATATCCTCAACACTTGGTATGCTAAACTTGTATGTCCCATTACTCTACATAGATTGCAGCTTGCGTCTTTACCTGCATCATTTGAGCACCCATGTTATCAATCTTTTCATTTAGTGTTTCAAGATGTGCAGTGATACGTGCAAGGGGATCAGTTTCATTAACTCCAGCAACCTTCTTTGGTTGATAACGCTCAGTATTCCATTGAAGTTTTTTTTTGGCAATTTCATCAATTAGTTCATAACTTTTCTCTAGTGTTTTTTTTATAAGTGCACATCCAGCAGCATTGTCAATGGTGGCACGACTAGTGGGCGCTAATCCATTATAAAATATTTGGATTTGTATCCAAAGTGGAAGTCCATGGTGCGGGCAGTGTCTTAACAACTCTCTAAATCTTTTCCAAGCTTCATATAAATATTTCCAATCAGATTGCACAAAGCTTGAGATTTCATGGCGTATTTTAGTCGTTTTGCTAGGGGGATAAAGTTTTATCAAAGTTTTTTGTGTCATATCCTCCCAAGTGGTGATGGAATTTGGTAGAAGCGATTGCAACCACGCTTTTGCTAATTGCATCATCGAAAACATCATTGTATTTAAAGATATCACATAACTCCAAAAAGCTAGCGATATGGGCATTAGGATTTTCTACAGGGGAAATGAGTAGGATTGTTGGATCAGTTATATAACTTGAGACTTAATTTCAAAATTGTTTGCTTGAATTATCGACCTCATTATACTTGATCTAACACCACCCACTTGTGGTGTTACAAAATCACTCATTGTCCTCCTTATATTATCTTGTTCTTCCATTTCCGATGTATGCAAAATTTCCTCGATTTCTGGATCAAAATTAACAAATTTTTGTCCCTTTGGTCGTCCCCTAAGCATACACGTTAATATTTTTTTTAATAGAAAATGCAACAAACCATAAATTCTAGATTAAAGTCAAAAATAAGAATTTCAATATTGTTTAAAACACAATCCCCGACAACGGCGTAAAAAACTTGACCAATGTAATTTTCACTAGTAAAACAGCAAGTGCACTGGTCGTGTAATAATTGATAAATAAATATCGAATTATCGAACCCACAGAGATTGTATAAACAATTACCGAAATTATTTTATCCTTACTTTATCTAGACGATGAAATGATTGGTGATTGTTTAATTAATACATATTAAATAAAATGAGTGAGAAGTGGCTAAGGCTTAGGTTTGCAAATTCACTTCAATATAATATTATTGTGGTTATGACTTGTGTTCTCATGTAACAACAGAATTTTCTGAAACCGTTAATATTCTCTTTCGAGCAATATTAACGTTATTATTGTTTAACAACTCATATTATTTCTAATATGAATTTAGGAAAAATGCTAACGCATTAAGTTTTGTGAAAAATGCAAACGCCTATAACTGTTGTATGTATCATACAATATCTCCTTTCGATCTCAATTGTACGACATATATCATTCAAAAGGTGATCAATCTTATGAAAGCATTAAGACCAAAATATCCACTTAATCATGAGTTATATTAATCATAACTTAATAATAATATGTATTTATGAATTTAGCAAACCTTCACCTTAACCTCTTGAAATTTAGTTCATGATTCTACTATTTAGAGAAACAAACATAACATTTAATGAACCAACCAACATGAATTTTAAGGAAAAAGTGCACCATTTATGAAATTGGGTCTGAAATGATGTTGTTGGCCTTTTAATTTGGACCTAGGCCTGAATGTTGGGCTTGCACCTCCTTTGGGCACTTGGGCCGGTTGAGATTTGGGCCTGGCTCACTTTTGTTGGGCTTTTAGCCCAATCAACAACCGTAATTCCTCCTTTCTTTCTTTCTCCATTCTTCCTCCTCTTGAACCGCCAAAGCTAAGCCTTTCTCCCCAGCCGTGCCTTCTTCTCCTCCCGCAGCCGTAACAACTGCCAGACGCCAGCCGCACGTCGCAGCAGCCCCGCCTTGCCTCAGCCGTACTCCGTAGCAGCCCAGCCTTCTCTCAACCGCACAATCGCAGTAGTTCGCAGCCCAACACCGCCTCAGTTGTCCCAGAGCAACAACCATCCGTCGTCCTCGGGTAAATATATCTTCGTGCTTCCTTGTCTCCTCCTTTCTCGGCTTTTTCTGGGGATACTAGATCTGAGACGACGGGTTTGATTTGGTGTTTGGGTTCAGCTTTTACCATGTTATGAATCGTGGCGGCTTAATGCTATGTTTTTCTCCACTTTTGTAGCCCGTCGTCGTCTTGGTTTTATAGCTGAAATTCAACACACAATCAGTAAACAAATCCACAGATTTGATTTTCGGAACACGTCTGTGGAAAATAAGCACAAAATTCAGATTGAAAACACAAGTGGGTAAGGTTGGGCTGCTTTTAATGTTTTGTCGTGGTTGGCTGCGTCGATTTACTGGATTGCGTGTGCGTTGGTGGTGGATGGAGGCGGGCATGATGACGGCGGTGGATTGGCGTGATTGAAGTGGCTGCTGGCATGACTTGTAGAAACTGATTCTAGATTGGACTTGATGTAAGTGGGCTTGATGGAAGTGGGCTGCTAGCATTGGGCTACTAGGCCAATTTTGTTTGTGGATGTAAACTTCCTTTCCGCTAATTGTTGTATGTGGACATAATCATAAGATGTGAGGTCTGGTTTATAATCAGACTCATTCAACCCTGTGTTTGCACCATTATAGAACCCAAAGTTTGTAATCATGTGACAGCATCAACTCAACATTGTCTCAACACAAGATGACATAATTGCAATATAGTCCACATCTTAAGTATTGACGGCTTACCACAATGGGATTACAAGGGTTATTATTGAAAAGTCTAGTTTCGATCACAATTCTGACAAATAATCCCAGCATCGTACATTAATGGCAAGAAACATTTTTATCATATGAATGACTGAATCCACAACATATTTCTATCAAAAATACTAGGTAAAAAAAGTTAAATTCACATAAAAATGATCCCGATGAGAAGCATATTGGGATTGTGTGTCTTAATTCTGAACTCACATTGAATCAAGTCTTGCATGTACCAAACATTCATTTTAATCTACTATCTCCTAGTAAACTGGCCTCATAAATCTCTACTAATGTGATTTTTACTTCTTAACAATTCCACCTATAAGTCCCTCACATGCAAAAAGTCTTGGTTCTTGGTAGTCAACATGGTGGTTTGTACATATCTTCTCCTTCTACATGTGCTACTTTGTTTCCCTCTCATGCTCATTCACATGTTGTTTTACCTTCTGTGAATAAGTCTCAAGTAGGATTGTCTATTTTAGAGTTGTGGCATTGTAGATTGGGGCATGCTTCTGTTGGGAAAATGAAACATATTCCGTGTCTTTCTTTTTTTCCCTGCTCTTCTTCTAGTTTCTTTATATGTCCTCAACCTAAACAACACAAAAAGCCTTTCCCTCATAGCACCATCAAAAATATTTCGTGCCTTTGAGCTATTACATATGGATATTTGGGGTCCATTTTATCTTTTTATTAGATATTTCCTAAGTATAGTGAATGATTTTTCCCGTGCTACATGATGTCACCTACTTTCTCACAAAAGTAATGTTGTTGTCATGTTGAAATCCTTCGTCACTTTTATGGAGAATCATCTTTGCACTTATGTGTATATCATCAGGTCTGATAATGGTATTGAATTTTATGATTTTGTTGCCATATCTTTTTATCTTGCTAAAGATATTCACCATTAGACTTCTTGTGTGGCTACTCCTCAACAAAATGGGATTGTTGAGAGAAATCACAAACACCTTTTGGAGACTGCAAGGGCTTTGCTTTTTAAAGCTAAGTTCTCTCAAATACTGGGAAGAGTGTATCTGACTGTCACTTATATCATTAATATATTACCTTTTGCAATCCTTACCTTCAAATCCCCCTATGAGTTGTTATATCATTGTCCTCCATCTTATGATCACATGAAGACTTTGGGATGTTTGTGTTTCACTTCTACCCCTTCTAGAAACAGGACAAAGTTCATGCCTAGGACTGTGCCCTGTGTTTTTCATGGGTATTCATATTCCAAAAAGGCCTATAAAGTTCTTGATCTTCTCTCTCATCACATGTTTAAGTCCAGGGATGTTACTTTTCATGAGTCTATCTTCTCATTTCATCATATCTCCGACACTTCTTCGAATGTTCATTTACCCACTATGTTTCCTGACATCTTATTTTCCCCTACTTCCATTTCCTCACATTCTCTTTCTTAGTCCTTTGTTTCTCCTCCTTCTCCTGTGACTCATTTTTCCTCTCCTACTTCACCACCACAAAATTCTCCTTTATCTCATTTCCCTTCTCCACAAAATTCTTCTCCACTAGTTCATGAGCCTTCTCCAAGACCACAAAGACCTACCAAAACACATCATCCTCCAAAGTACCTTGCTGACTATCAATGTCCTCTTAGGGATGGTCACTGGTATAACCTCATTTCTTTCCAATCCTTGTCCCTTACTTTACAGAATCACATCCGCCAATTGTTCGAAATTACTGAGCCTGTCCTACTCTGTTGCCACTAAGGACCCTAATTGGGTTCAGGCCATGGACAAAAGAATTTACTGTACTTGAAGCAAACCACACCTGCGACTTGGTAGACCTTCCTCCTGGCAAGAGGGTAATAGGCTCCAAGTGGGTGTATAAGGTTAAGCTTAAGTCAGATGGGTCTTTGGAAAGATATTAAGCCAGGCTTGTGGCTATTGGTTATAATCAAAAGGAAACGGGTTGATTATTAGGAGACATTTTCTCCTGTTGTAAAAATGGCTACTATTCATACTATCATAGTCTTAGCTGCTTCTAAGCACTGGCCATTATACCATTGGATGTCAATAATGTATTCCTCCATGATGATCTCCATGTGGATGTTTATATGCATGTTCCTCCTGGTTTTTCCAACCCCTTACATCAAGTGTGTAAACTCAGAAAGTCCCTATATGGCCTCAAACAGGCATCTAGAGAATGGTTTGAGAAGTTATCTCAAGCTTTATGTACTCAAGGTTTCCTTTACTCCAAAAATGATTATTCCTTTTTTTCTGAGACATCGTGCTGGATTTATTATTGTGCTGGCTGTATATGTGGATGACATTTTGGTAAGTGGGTCTGATGTTGAAGGGATTCATCAGGTCAAATCCTTTTTACATTACACTTTCAGTATTAAAGATTTGGGTATCTTACACTATTTCTTGGGTTTCGAGGTTACTTCTTCCTCTTCTAGAGCCGAGTCCTTTTACCCCAGGCACATTACTTGCATTGTCCCCTGTTAGTACCCTTTTGCCTTTACACTGGAAACCTGCTGTTGATGTTGGTTGTTTGCTTGATGGTCTTTCCCCTTATCGTGTGCTTCTTGGAAAGCTGAATTTTCTGACAAATATCAAGCGTGACCTGTCTTATGCGGTTCAGATTCTTAGTCAGTTTATGCAGCAACCCTCTCGACAAAACTTGGATGCTTTATTCCATGTACTTTGTTATGTAAAAGGCACTACAGGTTAGGGTATTCTCCTAAGGGTAGATCAACATTTGAGGTTACATGTTATTTCTGATTCTGATTCGGCTGCTTGTCATTTTTCACGAAGGTCAGTGACTGGTTTTATTCTTCTCCTTGGTAAGTCTCCTATTAGTTGGCGACCTAAGAAACAGTCCATTGTTTCGAAGTCTTCCTCTGAGATTGAGTATCGAGCCCTGTCTTAGGCTGCCTCAGAGGTTGCTTGGCTGGTTAGATTGGTTGAGGAGTTAGGAGTTTATGGCTCATCCCGTGTCTCTTTCTTGTGACAATCAATCTGCTCTACATATCACTCGTAATCCTGTTTTTCACGATCGTACAAAATACATCGAGATTGATTATCACTTCACACATGACAAAGTTCTTGACGGTCTTTTGCAACTTTCTTATTTGTCTACTGGTCTGCAGTCTGCTCATCAACAGCATAAGCTGCTGTCCAAACTAGGGATGACTTCTCTTGATCCGCTAGCTTGAGGGGGGTGTGAATGTGGATATGTTACATGTTACACTTTATATTTGCTTATCTCTTGTATTGTGCAAAGCCTTGTATTTTCATTCTCTTAGCTGACACCGAGCTGTCCACGTGGTTTGGACTTGTTTCCAGCTGTATCATATGCTTCAAGAATATATACATATAGCTCCTTGTCTTTGTAACAAGCTGGTTAATGAATCATTTTCTTCCTTTCATTTTCTCTCACCAAATCTGGTTCTCTGTCTCCTCTCTCTGACTTTGTTTAGACGACAGTTTACTTGTTTTGAGAACTAAGAAAAAGATTGGATGAGGTATGCGTCTCATGTCACCTTCGGTTGTTAGTTGGGAATGATCTTCTTCGATTTCTCATAGATTTTATGTGACTGAATGATGAACACCTAACATAAATTGATGATGGGTGAGGAGTTGGCTGATGAGGAAGAGATGAGATTGATCAAGGGGATTATTGAGCATAGAGCAGCGATGAAGGAGGAGATAAAATAGGGTGGAGCAAGTCTTGTGGATAAGGTCAATTTTAGGGGTAAAAATGACTTTTACTTGTAAGCAAAAAGTCAAAAAATAGGGTTTAGAGTCATTTTCCGCCAAAATTAACGGTTTCTCAAGCTATTTTCTAACGAAACCTGAATAGTTCGGGGTGGACAAATACAAACTTCCTTTTTTTTCCTTGTTCATTTTTATACGCACACTTTTAGATTCCTCATTTCAAAATTTTACTTATTCTATTACATAAAGATTGCAACCCTACTCAATAATCACACCAAATGTTTTTTTAATGTTGAATGATATATTTTGAAAATTTTTTCGACCTAATATATAAGTTAAATTATCTTTGATATTTCATAATAAATTTAAAAAAGGATAATGTTTTGTTATCTCGTGTATAATTTGTGTTTAAAAAAATTTTAGTGTTTGCGTGGCCAAACGATACAATCAATATGAAACATAGGTATTATAATTCAAGAAGGAAAAATGACATATAAAAAAAAGAATTATGTTAACTCTTTTATTTCATCAACAAATGAAACGGCAAAAAAAAAAAAAAAAAAAAAACGATACCCTGAAACTTTCATTAGGTATATACTATGTTAACCCTTGCCTTGTACTTTATCTTTCAATTAGCACAGCTAATTTGAATAACAACAATAAATGTTTTTGTATGGACACAAACACTCCCATAATCCAAAAGGCGTTTTAAGTGTTTTTGTCTGCAAGGAAAACTAATTTATTGAGAAAAATCAAATAGGAGTTGTTTCTCATTTCTAGGAGCAACTCCACCGATGATGTTTCATTTGGATTGTGGTTTCAATATGTTGATAACCCAAATGATAATTTCAAGATAAAAAAAAGTGATATTTTATATCTATGATTGTTATTGTCATTGCCAAAATATAGAAATAACAACTAATTTGACAATTTTCCATGGGTGCAAGATATTCCTATATTTGAGAGCCAACGATTTAGTGGGGTGAGAAGATAAATATTTGTGTTGAATATATGAGAACCAACAATTTAGTGGAGTGAAGAAGATGTAAGTGTTGAATATATAAGAATCAATGATTCAGCGGGGTGAGAAGATATGTGTCGATGACATATGATAATATTATTTTTATTGTTAAATTTAACAAACAAAATTACATTGAATTTTTAAACAACCCATCTGACATTGGAGTGTAAATGACTATTCTCATTTTGATTGTCAAATATGAAAATGATAACCCAAATGGCTTGGGATGGAATTGCTCAAAGTTATCTTAGGTCAGTTTTGAATTTGCTATTATTATTTAAGGGAGAGCTCAAAAAAAAAAAAAAATCACACCAAAATTACATCTTAAAAAAATACACATAAATAAAATCCATTTATTAATCTAAAAACTTAAATATAATTCACATATATATTTTATCGATACAAGACAGAAGGAGTGCAATCCAATCCAGCTCAATTTGCTTGATAACAGATCCGATGCTCTCATCTAAGAAAAAATGTTCAATCAAGTATAATAATTGATGCAAATTGTCATTATCAACAGGTATTCTATTCTATGTGGTTCCGTTGTTGATTAAACAACGCAAGCCAAAATTTAACTAGATAAGCTCAATCATCCAAACCTCACGTACTTCAAGGAATGGTGAGACATGAGAGTACGACTAGCACAAGTCCAATATATACCCGGTGCGAATGAGGTTTTAACATAGAGATTTCCTTTAGGGGCGATTACAACTTCAGAAATACCTGGCCGTAAAGCGAAATTTGTTGAGCGAGATCATCAAGGTGACGAACAATTTAGGTTGCTGATTATGAACTTTATCTGGTCTGCTGACTTGTTCCTGTATGCCATTTTGTACAAGAAAGAACGGAGGACCTCAAGCATGACCAATCACTGCCAAATCCACGACACCGTCACGTGCCAAACCCAAGTGAAATGAAACAAAACAAAAAAGGGAAGAGAGAAGACAAGAGGAATGCCAAGTATTGCCAACAAATGAATCAAGCATATCATTAGGCATGACTTTGGTCACTGAATAAGACCTTTCATCGTTGTTGCTGTTGTCTATGAAGAATATACAATGGAAGAGTGACTTTGCACTTGTACCTACAAAACACCCTCTTCTTATGATACGACCCGTTCTTCAGGCTAATTAATATCTTCCCCGTCTCGTGCAGGTAGAACGAGTTCCTTGAGCTCCCTGCGATCTTTGTTTCCGTTTGTAGGAGGACCCTGTACGAGCCTTCGTCATCTGGAATAAACTCTTCCTGGTATGAAACCTCACAGCCCACGACCATTAGATCCCACACTATCGTCACCTGAGCCTATATGTCAATACACGGCAGGAAGCATCGTGAGCGCGGAGTTGTAACAGTTAGATAAGCAGAACTCAAACATAAAGCAAAGTTTTGAACAGAGGAAACAGTGTAAAGGTGTTGTAGACTTCAGGCAGGAATGCAGTAAAAATCCAGTGTGACGCAGGGAAGCAATCAGAAGATTATCCAACGGGATGGAACAGGTTTGGATTTGAGATGTAGTGGTTGTAAAAATCCAACTAACCACGTCACAATTCTTCTTGGATTGAAATTATTAATATAAATCCCAGGTGTTATGAAGCATTGGAGTATGGCTTAAGGTTTCTACTATCAGTACAAGCAGGTATAGAGATGAGAATGCAAAAGCAGCAATGATGCTAGAATACTTGTGCACACCTCCGGTATCGGAATCTCGATGCATGCACTTGCTGCTCCCTTGACAACGAACTCCAGAACTTTGTCTTCAGGAGTGAACTCTTCATCGTCAGCACGCTTCAACCCACCGTACTGAACTGGAATGTTTTCTGGAGATATATACCTAATTGTAGTAGTACAAAAAAGGGGGGAAATGATTTATACAGATGTCCAACACGAAGAAATGAAGGAAGAAAATGATAGAATGTAATAGTAAATAAATCAGTTGATAAACTTTACTTGAGAAGCGTTTCTGTGACTCTATATGGCCTCGCGAAAATAAACTTCTTTCTTGTCCTATGGCCACAATGCTGAGCAAGTACTCTGTGAAACATGTAGTACCAGAATGGCGTGTTTATTATGATCTGCAAAATCATGATATTCAGTACAGCATATACTTCCTAATATTCCTGACAGAAACGAAGAGACCCTCAATATAGATATCTAAACACACATAATCGACCACTTATAATCCCCTCACCTTATAAACCTTGGGCCAATGTCTTCCAAAACATGGAACCAAAACAACTATTTGAACCGCAAAAGAACATCGGAAAGCAAGCAGGACATCATCGTACAATGATAAAGGATCTAGCGTCTACAGGAGAACTTTTGGGACAACCTAAGCTATTTTTGTTTTCCTTTTAGGTGTCGGATTAAGCCTATAACGAAAGAGAAAGAGTTGTAGGCATCCTAGGAGTTGCGTTATGGACACCCTTTGTTGTCAAAGAAAAAGGAGCATAACCGAACCAAGCTCAGTACTTTCTTCGTTGTCAAGAAGAATCCACCATATTGTTGGTCATATTCATAGGTACCAGAAGTTTCTAATGGTGTTCTGCATGTTACGGAAATCCGGTTCCTGACAAAAAAGTTAATGTGATTTATGTCATGCTAGCGTAATGTGCCACACGCTGCATATTGTAGCTGACAATGAGGCCATATTTTGTCAAATGCTGGAAACAGAGGCTAAACCTTAATCAGACAGCCCATGTGAAAAGCTGAAGCCTACTAGCTACGATTCTAGACCGCGAAAACGAACTTACACTATGTAGTTCAAACACGAATAGAAGATCCTTTTCGCTACTTCGGAATGTGCACACAATATGTCCAAGCAATGAGGACCAGAAATGGATTATCATCCAAGCCATATCAGTCTATCTTCCAGGATTTGTTCATCAATAAACCATTTCAACGAAGTCTATGAAACCAAGCACACCAACTATGATGAATTCGAGACCTTAAGATCACTCATAAGTCGTGACTGTCGAAGCATTGATGTATCCTAGCAGCAATCGCATTTATCGGCTCTTGGAAAGGAGGATGGCAAAGATGAAAACAAGCTTCAGGGCGATAACTAACCAGCATATTGTGATCATATAAGAGTGACAAAGAACAGCTATATAAAAAACCTTACTTCAGATGAAGGCTTGTTTCAATTAATCCATAACATGATTCACCAATTCTACAGCATCACAGATTAATCGGAAAAACAGAAAACCAGTCATTTGGGTAGTTAATCACTGATCCCCCGGATTTGACAAGCTCAATCTCAAAATCCACATTGGACCACGATCTATTTCACTTAACCGAAAGTTGGTTTCAAGCTATCTAGCTAGTTTTAGATAAAAGCTTGTTTCATTTTCTTTGTCAAGTACATGGTTCCCATAAAGAAGTCAAATAAAAACATCAGCAACAGAAACCTTGTTTGGGACATAGCTTGTTTCATTTGCTTCAAAAATGATTCACACATTTGACAGCATCCCAAATTAATCAGCAAATCGTCATTCCAGTCATTTGGATGGTTACTCAATGATCACTCGCCCTATTTGAGGCACATAATCTCCCAATCAATATTGGACTTCTGAATCCGGTTTCAGTCCCAAATGATTTAAAACTATCATTCGGATCAAATGCAAGAAACACAATTGTACATGAAGGATAACAAGAACTCACATTCTTGTAGATGAGCTCAGGGTAATGCTGCTGAAAAAGGGACACCGCAACCTCGCTAGCAGGACCGAGCTCCTTGATCCCCGGCCCAGGCGAGTTCTTCAGATCAGTAATCTGAAGAAGTGAATCAACCCCGGCAGGACCAAACCTAAGTCCCCTTACACTCCTCTCCATAACCTGAACTCTCCATCTCAAGAACCTCTTCACACCCTCCTCATTCCCGAACGTCTTCCTACACAACTCCTTATCCCTAAAGGCACCATACACGTTGTAACAAACCGGGTGGCCCTCCCGGTCACTTCCATTCACGAAAACCACGTGTTCAAGATCGTCACGACCCAAATCCTCCTCAAGAATAGTATCGATCCTTTCGTCTCTTCGCCATCGTAATGTCCTTTTAATCATCTCGAACGCCTCGTCCACCTTCCAATCCTGCGCGAGAAGGAACTTAACAAGCACGATATCCGTCCCCTCGTCGCCCTTGCTTGGCAACAAGGGGACTCCCCAAAGACTAATCTCATCTATCCTCTCCTCATCATCTTCATCATGATCTTTTCTTTCAAACAGAAGTTTCCCATCAATGGAATCCTGCAACATTTGTCGAATCTCGAACAAAGCTCTCATCTTCTTCTTGCTCCTCTGAAGTTTCGAAAGGCACCCTTTATCCGAGGACGAGGAGGCAAACGATGTCTCCTCGTCCTCCGAGACGGGTCCTTCGGGAGGGTGTGTCGTCGTATAGACCGACCCTGCCTCAAAGAACTCGTCTGAGTCCGAAGACCCAGGTCTCCTCTGGGTCCTCGGGCAGGACGCTGGTGGTTCCGGTCCTGGCTGCCCGGAACCAGGAAGGATTGATTGAGAAATATGATGATCTATTTTTGAGGATTCTTGTTGTCTCCCTTGAAAGAGGAAGAAGAAATGGGATGTGAATTTGTGTTTTAGGTTTCTGGTAAAAACAGTTGCGGGGAGGGATAGATTGATTTTTGTTTTTGATATCAGAAATGGGAAAGATCAGTGGTTATTCTTGGGCGTTGTTTTGGTTAAAAACGAGGAGTGAGAGGGATGGTAGCGAGATTACGATGGCTATTTCTCTGGGATTCAATGTTTATAAAAGTGACTATGAAGAAACCTCTATGTTTCAATGAGTAGGAAAGTTAGTTAGACGATTTCAATGAGATAAAATTTGACCCTTTTTTCTACTAACAACAAATAGAAGAAAAATTGACTTGTTTATGTAAGTCTATTCAATAATATTTTATATAATCATATGAGTAATTCGAGTCACGAGATAACCAAACATTAATTTTCATGAATATATTATTTGAATTAATATAAAATAAATGTGATAGAGATAATTTCGTTACGATGGATGTATAATGTCTCTTTTAAGAAATTTCCAATAGAAGAATTCAAAGACGGTTAGAGGTCTCTCCTATTGAAAATAAGATGCAGAAATCACGATTAGATGGTTTGATCATGTCATACGTAGGGATTCAGAAACTTCAGTTAGACATTCATTGAGTTGACGAGAAGTAGACATAACAGGGGGAGACCAAAAAGTACAAAAAACATTGGGTTGAAGTTATTAAACAAAACTATTGAAGCTAACAAGTTACATTGCCTATATTAGAAATGTTTCGCGTGATAGAATTAAGGTTATAAGATAGTATTAGTATTAGTTGTTATCTTATGATTAGGATAATGAGGTTTTAATTTTATTTTATCTTCATGCATTTATTTATTTTTCTTTACCCTTTGTTTTGTTATGCATTAGTATTCTTATGAGTGAATATTATCATTGATCTGATTTTATGTGATTCTATGTGATTTTCAGATGTGATTTTATGAGTTATTTTTTAGGAATTTAAAAAACAATCTCTATATTGTTCGTAACAAGAATAAGACTACTAATATTCGGTCCTCCTTATATTCTGTCTATGATGGAATATCTGGGTTGTTGTTGTTGTTGTTATTGTATTGTAATGAGCATGCGTACATTGTGTCCTCCCAATATTTTGTCTATGATGGGATATGTGGATTGTTGTTATTGTTGTTGTTGTTGTATTGTAATGCATTAATAATAGTTTGAGTTGGTGCTTTTCCGAATTAAGATCCGTCAAGATGACCACTACGTTAATGTCATGGTTTTGATTGAGATCGCTGAAATATTATATTTTTCATTCGTCCCATGAAAAACACGACACTTTAAGATTCGACACTATTCAATTTGTGTTTAGATCATCTTCATTTTGATATCAAACAATGTACACCGTTCCGCAACCAGCATCGTATAAAAGTATCTAACTTATACTACTAATATTTCATGATAAATTTATATAAAATGATCTTTAATCGTCTCACTGCATTCGTAAAAGTTTATCAAAATAAATATCTATTGATTTAATACTATGTTATTTTATAATGAAACCAATCGAAGGAGTATATCATAAACACTTATGGCATCGTATGTTACATAGGATAGGATAAGACCTCATTATTAATAAAACATTTAATAATTCATTCATCATTAATCCAGAAGAATATATATCCAATCCTGCCATGCCATGGCTTAGTTTGGCAGCACCAAGACAACATGGATAAAAGAAAAAAAAGTGAATAAGGTTGTTAGTGGTGTGGTCGATGGTTAATTGTTAACAGTGAGTGGCCTTGGAAAGTGTTAGGCGACGAGTGAAGACGGGCGGTCGATTGCAAGCGAAGATGGGTAGTAACCAATAACAAAGACGACGGTAGCCGGCAATGGTAAGGGCAGGGGAGGCGGTAATGGCGGAGGAGACGGGTGATGGATGAAGGATATTTTACAGTTGAAATCTTATCCAACTAAGTGAGATTATTAATGACACTGGAAGAGATATAACTAATAATAAGGGGATAAAAGTAATTATTCTATTAGGTGGATTGTTAATCTCATGTGTATTTTATATACCAATGTAGGAATAATCAATATCAATATATATTATTCATTCAAAGTGAAATACCATGATATGCCATCAAGGGTGACAATGTAACTAAACACATAACAAAAAGAAAAAAAATGATGGATCCCATATCCATATACTCTCTTTCTTCTTCTAAAAATTATTAAATTGACTCCTCATCCGTTTTTTGGTTGAACCCATAGGATCATTTTATAACATTAACAAAAAAAGATTACAAAGTTTTATTTGGAGCCACATGTTCGAAACTGAAAACTAAAAAGGGATGTCAAAACATTGTCCCTTGTTCGTTCTAAGTTACTCTACGAGTTATACAAAAAGTGTTTTTAGGGCTTACGTTAACAGTAATGGCAAGCCCAGTTTCTACAGCCCTATACATAGCCATCTTTACCAAGAACATTCTTGGAGGAGGTTCTGGGTTAGCTTTCTTTTTATATACTTGTTCATTCCGCCAATACCATACACCTTGAATCATCTCGCGAAAGATATATCGCCATTCTTTTGTAATGTCTGAAGCGCCGCCTCCGTTGCCAAATTGAAATCAATCCAATCCGAGGGAGATTTGATCCTGCAAAAAGAACTCCAAAAACATGGATGCACCAATCTTTTCCAATCTTCTTTTACCCAAAAACACTCTCTCATCGCATGAAGCGTTGATTCCTCCGCTCGACCACAGATATCACAGCATGCATTCGTGCTGATTTTCCTAGAGAACAGCAGACCCTTTGTTGTTAGTTTATCATGTCTCACTAACCAAAGTAAAAAATTGCCTCGTTGGGGTCCCTTTATGGACCAAATCTTACTCCATTTTCAACTTCTCCCTTGTATCATTATTTTTCAGCTGAATTTCATAGACCGATTTAACAGAAAAGACTCCTGACTTGTTTGCTTTCTATTTAACTGGTCTGGTACTGGAGTCCCCCACACAATTGATCACATCACCATTAGGGTTTGTCAACCCCTTTTTCAACACCACATCCTCTAATTGTATACTCCTCCAAGTAGCTGATATCGTTCTGCCCTTGTTTGTCTTCTCAATAGGATTGCCATACTTACATCTGAGTGCTGTAGCCCACAAAGAATCTGGTTCTGATAGCATTCTCCATCCCAATTTTGCCAAGAAAGCTAGATTCATTTTCTGGAGATTTAGAAAGCCCAATCCTCCCGACTTCCTATCTTGACATATTTTCTCCCACGAAATACTATGGAATGTAGTACCCCTATCATCATCCCCCCAAAAAAAACTTCGATTCAAACTCTCTATCTGGTCAAGAACCCCTTTAGGAATGGAGATTATTTGCATTGCATAGAAAGGGATACTTGACGTCACTGATTCGATTAAGATTTTCTGGGCGGCTCTAGATAGTAATCTTTTCTTCACTTTCGTAATCAACGGCGTGTAGAGAGATATACATTTCTTTCCATGTATAAAAGGCATACCCAGATAGGTGCCCAAGTCCATTGATTTCTCAATTCCCAGAAGTTTGCTCAAGTTGTCCGCCTCTTGGATAGGGATATTTTTTGAGATTAACAGTTGAGATTTTGCCTTATTTACTTGTTGGCCTGACGCCATGCAAAATGAATCCAACAACTCCTTTATGACAATGGCATGTCTCTCAGTTGCTTCCCCGAACAAAAGTAAGTCATCGACAAAAAGAAGGTGAGAAATGGTCGGGCCCCCTTTAGACAAAATTAAAGGTTTCCATAACTTATTCTGCACTTTTTGAGAAATGGCTTGGCCTAGGATCTCGAGGCACAAGACAAATAGATACGAGGAAATAGGGTCTCCCTGTCTCAAACCTTGTTGTGGAGTAAACGGAACAAGATCCTCTTGATTCCACAAAATGGACAAATGAGCCGACGAGATACAAAACATGAAGAGTTTAATTAAATGATCATCAAGACCCACTCCCTTCAGAACCACTTCCAAAAAGTCCCATTTGATTTTATCATAGGCTTTCTCCATATCTAATTTCAGTGCCATTAGCCCCACTCGTCCCTTTTTGTGCTTCATTGTAAACACGGCTTCTTGAGTTAGAATTATATTATCTCCCGCCTGTTTACCCGAAATGAAACTGCATTGGTTTGGGAGGCAGAGTTTCGACATCATCGGTTTGATTCTTTTCGCCACGATCTTCATTATCAATTTCACTATAACATTGCATAATGATATCGGTCGAAACTCACTCATATTCTTCGGTACAGCTACCTTTGGAATCAAGATCATTGAAATCCTGTTCATCTGCACTAGGAAGCTTGCATCTCTGAAGGAGGACTTTATGAAATCGATTACTGAAGGTCCCACTGTCTACCAATTTTCTTGAAAGAACACTGGCGGAAAGCCATCTGGACCCGGGGCTTTCAGGGGCACCATTTGGAACATAGCATTGCTAATTTCAGACTCACTGGGAGGTTGATTTAACATGTTGACCTCTTCCTTGGCCAACTCTGGGAAAGAACTGATCACTTGTAAAGGCTTGATTCTGGATCCATATGAATATAGCTCCTTATAAAAATCTACTGCCACCTTTTTAAGCATGTTTTGATCTTCGATTACCACCCCTTCGCTATCCAACAGGTGATCAATCTTATTCTTTTTGCTTCTATTAGCTGCCGTAATGTGGAAAAATTTCGTATTATATTCCCCTTGTGTCAACCATTTAATTCTAGACTTCTGCAGCCACATCATCTCTTCCTGTTTTAGTATTACTCGATATTCCTCAACAAGGGTTTTTTCTAATGTCGTCAAATACTTTGAGTAGTGAAAACTGAGAGATCTCTGGACCCCCTCGATTCTCGCTAGGCAACGCTTTTTTCGTACACCTATATTTCCAAAGGTAGACTGGTTCCATATGATAAGGTTATTGGTTAGCTTCTCCATCGCCTCTGGTAGCTTACCTACATCATCTTTCCATTGACATGAAATCCGTAAAGCTACTATGTTCCAACCATGCTGCTTGAAATTTGAATGGTCTCTGATTCCTAGGTGTCCACCTAAGGGTATCCAACTCTATTTGAATTGGATGATGATCAGACTCAATTCGTGCAAGCTGTGACCGTTTTGCATTGGGAAACCTCAACTTCCACTCTATGTTACACCATCCCCGATAAAGGCGTTCCATAATATTATCATCCCCTTCTTGATTATTTGTCCATGTGAACCTCGACCCCGTAAATCCCATATCCATTAACTCACAAGATTCAATAGTACGGCTCAATTTGTTTGCACCTTGTTTCCAACTATCATTCTTTCCCCCCTTTTTATCTTTATATGATAAGACCTGGTTGCAATCCCCTAAAATAACCCAAGGATAACTGATATTCGAACCCATTTCTCCTAGGAAAGTCCATAAACTTTCCCTCGCTTTCGGTTGAGGCGAAGCATAAATGATAGTGATGATCCATTCCATCCCTGAAGACCTCAAATGAACTAGAGTAATAGACTGAGAATTGAAACAAAGCACTTTCATGTTCAATCTCGATTGATCCCAAAAACACCAAATCCCGCCTGCAAAACCCCTAGCCTCAATGGCCACAAAGTTTGAAAAGTCAGATTTGCAAAGGATTCTATCCGCTCTTTGACTACTACATTTCGTTTCCAATAACGCAAGAAAAACAGGTTTCCCCTGATTAAGCATATCATAAAGAGCTCTGTTGAAATGAGACGACGCCGCTCCCCGACAATTCCACGAAATAATCTTCATCAAAAACTAAATGAGCATCGCTTCCCTCGAGCCATCACCCTTATCATCGGTTTCCATCTGTATCTCCCCCAGAGACTGTGAGGCTATCATATCAACCAAGGGAGTTTTTCCTATTTCATATATATCTAGTCGATCCAATTCCCCCTCGTCACTATCAAGCAGATGAGATTTAGGGTCCCTGATCAACACTTCTGTGCTCGTTGATAGGATTTGGACCACTGATTGCATATATTCTGTATGTTGTCGTGGTGACTTTCGTTGGAGTAAAGTATTGTCTCTCGGTGTTTGTTTGTAAGCTTACGCTACAGTAGGGAATTGGTTCGCATTCTCCTTAGCCCCAAAACTCATTTGATGTTGTTGTATACTCGACCCAATCCCCTCGTTGACGGGATTTTCTTTCCCTTGTATCCCCAATTTACTATGAGAAGCAGTAGACTTCTCGACCCATTTAGGACCCTTCCTTTGCCTGACCCTATACTGAGAAGCTTGATCTTTTGATCCAGTTCTAAAGATCGCTTCTTGCGTTGGTTTGGGGATAGCATCCGGCTTGTCTCATAGGTTTTGAAACTCCTGATCATGCTCATCGTTCCTGTCCAGCTCAGCTAAGGCTGAAAATCTTGATCCCCTTGTAGGAGTACCCATATTAGGCTTTACCCGATTTGTTGGTCCAAGGCCATGTCCGTCGCCACTCCTATTATCATAAATTGGTTTCCTCCCTAAAAAACTAGGGTTGCTTCTCTCTTGCGCCGTCGTGAAAACTTACGGGTTCTCCGAATGGAATCCTATGTGATCCCTATTCATATTACTCCTTCGTCTATAGCTCTTTGGCATCATCCAAGGGCCGAAAGGATTGGGTTTTTGTTGCCTCGTCTCTTTCGGGACGTCGATTTCTTCCTCCCGGATATTTTTGTTCATCGTTAAGTTTGGACAAAGTTCAATTCTGTGTCCAAACTTACCACATTCGAAGCAAATTGAGTGGAGGCCCTCGTACTCCATCTGCAAGGGAAACCCATCAACCATAATCTTTGGGATCAAAGGCTTTGACAGGTCAATTTCCACACAAGCTCGAGAAAATCTGCCTCTTATCGCTTGAAGAGTAGTTAGATCTACTCTGATTGCTTTGCCGATCTTGTTTCCCAGTGCTAAAATAGTGTATTCCTTAAAAAGTTCGAGGGGAAACATAGGGAATCTAACCAATACCATAGTAGACGTCACCTTCTCTCTTAAGGGGTGAAAGTTTGGTTTCCACTTTGATATCGTGAGGTAGTGACCCAAAACAATCCATGGGCCGTGTTCTAATACATGGGTATAATCCTTCTTTGTGAAAAATCTGACCACGAAATATCCTTCTTCCAGATCTATAATCTGACATCCGTGTTGAAGTCCCCACAGCTCATTGACTCTATTTTCTAGCACTCGGATGCTGATATTTCGCCCCAAAAGCTTTAAAATTAAAGCTTTTTTCAATGGCTTCAAAGGACTCTTCTTTTTTCAAGAGGGATCTCCATAGTCAAAATCTCCATAGTCAAAATTTCCATACCTTCCATCATTAAATTCTCCTCAGATTTCCTATTGTTTAGATCTGCTGTGAACTCGGCAGCCCATAAATCTTCCTATGTTTCGTCTCCTTCTTCCCCTTGATAGATCGATAAGCTGTTTGGTCTGTCATTTAGAGCTTATGCGAAGGATCTATTCCCCCAAATTGTATTGAACCTATTTGATGGTTCTTGCATCTGTTCATCTGAATCATCCAGTCCACATGTTTGTATTGGTTCTCCGTTAAAATCTTTTGTGCTTTTTCACACTTCTGTTGAGCTGATCCACTTCTTCTACTGAAGATGAGGGGTCTGTGATGTTCGGCCTCAACTGGCCTATGTCCTCAGAGCTATTCTCTTGTCGTAAAAGGGCAGCCATAATATATAAAAAGATAAAAATACTTACGATAGAGAAAAGATACCTGTATGGATTTGGGCGTAGTGAGATTGGGGATGATGACACGACCCTTGGAAAAGGGAACTTCAGCAAACTTTGGCCGGGAACCACGCACAAAACCCAACACCAACAAGAACCAAAACTCCTTAAGTAGCACCAAATAAAGGCAGGAATCCGATTTCGATTTTCGCCAAAGAAAAATCGAAACTTTTGCTTCAATTCCTTCTTAGATTTCCAATAAAAGGAAAAACCTGACAACATCACCAACTAGGGTCCATGCTTCACACTCGAAATCAACACCCATGAAACAAAATATCAAGCTTTGATTTCTCTCCAGGTACAATCCTCGTCAGATTAGGCTCTGAGACCCACGACTCCACTGGGTTCAAGCAAAACAACCTCGGATCTCTCGTCGGAGAAGAGAATCGATTCGCTGTAGACAACAACTAGCCGGAGTGAGCAACTTGACGGAGAGACTCGAACCCGCTCGTAGATCTGATTTTTTTCTTAGTGTGTGACTCCTCATCTATTGACTCTCCATCTTCCTCTCCCTCTTCATCTTTCGATATCAAGTTTGGATAATGAAAGTATCTGAAGGAATTTGTAACTATTTTTTTGGGTTCATTATTCAAGACAAGACGATTTCAAGGGGTCAATCATTGTTGTCCTCGTTTCTAAGGAAGGTGTGGTATGTTTTCTATTTGCAATGTTGTTTCAATATTTCCTTCCTTATTTCTGCTTCTTCGAGGATAGCCTTCGATGTAACATTATACTATATTATCTTCCCTTGATGTTTTGATCTTTGATTACACTCCATAGTCATAGAACATATGTTTGGAGATTCTTATTATAATCCATTGTTTGTTTAACGAATAAAGGTAGGCTCTATGATTACAACCAACATACAACAATGTAAATTAAGCAATCTAGTGTATATTATTAATTTAAAGTGCGATACCATTGTATGCCAACAAGGATAACAATGTACTTATATACATAACAAAAAGAGAAAGAATAATGACCGATCCTATATCCGCATACTATCTTTTTCTTCCTCTCCATCTTCCCAAAATCCTAAGACTGACTCCTCCTCCATTGACTCTCCATCTTTTTCTCCTTCTTCATCTTCCTATATCAAGTTTGTAATTTAATGGAAATATCTCAAGGAATTTATAACTATATTTTTTGGGTTAATTATTCAGCGCAAGACAATTTCAAGGGATCAACCATTGTTGTCCTCACTTCTAAAGAAGCTATGGTATGTTTTCTACGTGCAATGTTGTTTCGATGTTTCCTTCATTATTTCTTCTTCTTCGAGGAGGGTAACCACTAAACTATATTATCTTCCCTTCATTCTTTTGTTGCAGATCGTAGCCGTAGAACTTGTGTTTGGAGATCCTTATTATAATTAATTTTTTGTTCAACCATCGAAGGAAGGTTCCATGACTACAATCACCGTACAACAAGATATATTAAGCAATATGGTTGGAGCTGCATATCGATCATTCGAGGACTCGGTGCTTGAATCACTTTGATAGGTTTATTTTTAGACGCATTAGAAGTATAGTACTTTTATTTGCTTTTGATATTATTTATTACATGGTGTATATTAATCTACATGTGAACCTTTTATTCTTCTGAATCTGTAATATTATCATTTTAAATACTCACGATTTTGATTTGTAAGCCAACTCATCCCTTTTCCTTCTTAGAAACGAAGCTTGATATGATCATGACGTCTTTTCCTAAATAATTATTCATCTTGCATAAGTGATTGATTGTTTATCGCCGATGTTAAAATTGCTATGAGCTCATAAATATTATGATAATGAAGCCTTATAACACATATTACAAAATAAGATCCGATCCAGCCTATCGCGCAGGTTTCATTCTAATGATATACTAATCCCATTGTAAAACCCCAATGAAAAGTTTAAACTATTTGATAATATTATCTATACCAATAAGATATACCTCTCTTTTCAGTAGTCCATCACTTTAAAACTTCCCAACTAAGCGTGCTTGACGTGTAGCAAGTGATCGCACTTTTGATATGAGCCAAAATTTTCCTCAGACACGTATGAATGACCAAAGTGTTGCGTGATTTTGATAAAGGGAAGAAATGATTGGAAATCATCTTGTTGCTTCTGCTGTCCTGAAAATTGAAATCCACCACCACAGATGTTTTCACAGTTAGAAGCCAAACAATCACCAAACACTACGATCCCATCACCTTTACTCCCCACTGTTCATTTCTGCAAAATTGTATACACCATTTGGATAATCGAAATGGTTTCATCTAAAATGGATAAAAAAAAATAATGCACATGAGAAATGTTGAAAATTTGCCATTATGATCACTCATACTCTCAACTAATGACATTGCATTGATTCTACATGGTTAATATGTCTTTATTTTTTACTGATATAAGGTGCTATAAGTTGTTGTTTGGTGTTGTTTGCTGAGAATAAGCACGTGAGGTACACAAGGTGTAGTAGACAAGCTCGCATGTGAGCTGGCATTATCTGGCTGAGTGGATGCTATATATAGCTGGGTAATGGTCATTTTTTGGCCAATCAGAAATGAACACAAATCTTCTCTTTCTCTTGTCTGTTACTCTCTTTCTTCTCTCAAATTCTCTCATTCCTTTCTCTGAATTTGATAATAATATGCAATCCCTCCAAATGCATAAAAATTAATGAAAAAATTTGAGAAGTATTAGCCACGATGTTATTAGTGTGCTTAAGTTAGAAATCAAGTAGGTAGTTGCAATTCAGGTCAAATGCTAAAGAGCAGACGGCCACAGATAGAGAGTATCATATGAGCCACAAGATACAGACTACTACAGAGGATTTTTTAGCTAAGCAGTTAAGACATGTATGGGTAACAAAAGACCTACAAATGCTTCAGGGGCTTGCAAACGAGGACCAACACAAAACGCATAAAGTGTAACAGATCTGGATGCAGACGAGATTACAGCAGGGACTAGTTCAGATGAGCTCTCACAGTATAGAATGCAGACTAAGATGCAACAGACTGAGTGTAGCGGAGATGGTTGTTGTTAGTTAGGTCAAAGGTCTAAAGACAGTCAAACGAAGATTTGGGGTACAGAGAATCTGAGGTTAGTGAGTCGTCAACATCAGTTGGAGACACATGTGACAAGATGTCACATCAAATATAGTATAATGTCACGGGTTTATTCCCTGAGCCTATAAAAAGGAATCGTTGAAGCTCAGAGAGGATGGCTGTAAAACTTGAGTTTAAAAAATAAGAGTGCAAAACAATCAAAAACTCACATATTACTCAAGAGAGATGAATCGTGAAGAACACTAAGAAGAGTTCGCTAATCTGCAGAAAAAGAACATAACTTATAGCAGAGTCCAGCAGATTGGATCTGTGCAAAGATCTGGGTTCTTAGTATTTTGTATAATTTAGCTAACTTGTAAATAGAAGTTTTCTTGTAAGCTACAAACAAGAAGATACTGAACTCACCTCTTGGCTTGACTAAACTGGTCACTAAGGAAAGACTGGACTAAACTCTTATTTATCAATTGAGAACGAGTGTCTGAACCAGTATAAGACATCTGTGTTCTTTACTTGCTTTCATTTCTTGATATATTAGAACTGTTAGAAATAGATCAACACAGCCGAATAAAGACAAACTTATAAAGTTTGAAGCCCCTGCTGCAAACCAAGTGTTCTCTACTGCACACTACTTAGCCTCTACTGCATAGAGCCGTTAACTTTGAAAAGTTAAATCCGTTGCATAAATTCAAATAAGTCTTGAATCAACCTATCCCTCCCCCCCTTCTAAGTTCAATCTTGGACCTTACAATTGGTATCAGAGCTTGACTTTCCAGGCTCAACAGTTTTTGGAAAGAAACTGTCATTCTTTTATCTACAAAGAAGTTACTAACAGTTTGTTTCTGTAAAGAAAAATAACTTCACCAAAGCTGCCTAAATGTCCTAACAGTTGAGGGCCTCTGACGTATTCGTTTGACAAGTTCAACCATTGGAAGCTGAGGATGCTTGCACATCTTGAATCAATAGACGAAAGAATGCAAGATATCATCACCGATGGACCTCACATTCCAATGATGTCAGATCCAATGGATGTAGCAAATGAAGTATACAAACCAAAGTCTCTTTTGTCAAGAGATGACTGGGATTTGGTTAATAAAAGAGCAAGGAACCAAATATTCAAAGCCCTTGATGACAACATGATTGAAATAGTGGTTCATACAACCATTGCAAAAGAGGCGTGAGAAGCTCTACTACTCAGAAACGAAGGAACCAACAAAATCAGAGAAAACAAGAAATGTGTTATAATGCAACAGTACGACTGGGTCTCAATGAGATCTGATGAGAAGTTAACCACCTTCTATAAAAGGTTTAATATTCTCATCAACAATCTCAAAACTTTAGGAAATATTTTTGTAAACAAGAAAGTCAACCTAAAGTTTATGAGATCTCTTGATGAAGTTTGGAGTACAAAGACTACAACAATAAGAGAATCCAGAGACCTAGCAAAGATGTCACTGGCTCGACTGTATGGTGTATTGCAGACATATAATCTAGAAGTTGAGTAGAAGAAATAGATAGACGATGCCAGGAAGAAGACTCAAGCTTTTAAAGATCAAGTGAAAATCCTGAAGTCAATGGCAGAGGAGAAGACCACCGATACGTCGTCTACAAGTGAACAAGGACTATCTGAAGAACTTGCATTGATGGGAAAAAAGTTCAAGAAGCTGTTCAAAAAGAGGAATCGCAAGAAGAGGTTTCCCAAGAAGACAAAGGAAGCAGAGAAAGAAGTCTGCTACAAGTACGAAAAATCAGGACACTTTGCTGCATAATGCAGACGACCAACACAAGACTCGTCTGCACAAAAACACAAGAAAGATTATAGCATAGGAAATTCTGGAAGAAAAGAAAGAGGCAAAGCCTATGCTATAAAGACATGGAGCGAGACAGATTCTGATGATGAAGACAAAATCTCAAACGCTCAGCTCTGTCTCATGGCTAGGAATTAAGAAAGGCAACAGATGATTGACTTTTCTGATTCGGATGCTACCATAGAGGAATTGAAGGAAGCACTTCAAGAAACCTCTGAGAACTTTATTTCCCTTAAGGAAAATAAAGAAAATCTTGAGCCAATTGCAAGTATCAAAGAGAAATGCAATCTAACATATGAAGAGACTAATAGCAGTCTAATCAATGCTCAAGAAGAATTAAAAGAAGCAAATGAAAAGATGAAACTTCTTAATACAGTAGTGGAAACACTTACATTGAGAAATACTGAGCTTCAGAAGCAGGTAGATCTTTGGAATGGAAAGACTTTATGTTTACAAAAATTGCTCAACATTGGTCAATCCTCTCATGATAAAACAGGGTTAGGATATAATGACTGGTTAAATAATAAAGAAAATGAAAAAGTACTACAAGAATCCTGTAAAAGAGGAATACCTCTACTGCAGCAGCTATGCAGAAGAGATAAAGCTCCACTGCACAGACAGTACACAAAAACAAGATGAGTCTGCATCAGATATCTCTATTGCAACGGAAAAGTAAGATCTCTACTGCTCAAACTCAAAAGATCTGCAGCAGACCATCAGCACGTACTGATGTAAAATACCATAAGGTGCAGAAGGCCAGGAATCTTAGGAAAAGATTTGATGAAAGGCCTTATGAAGCTCAGAATGCACCTAACTACTCAATGTGGAACAACATCTCCAAAACACCATGGAGAAAACCATATTTGAGGCACTTCTACTCATGTAAAATGCGAAGATGAGATGGAAAAACTTGAGGAGACCACTCAGAATTAAAAGATCAAAGGTCTACTGCTATACCTGTGGAAAGCTCGGTTACAAGTCCTTTGAATGTTGGAATTCCCACAAGAAAATAATTCAAGTGTGGATTCCAAAAACTAACAAATGAAGACCCATATAAGTGGGTACCATATACGAGCTTTCTATGTTTTAATGCAGGAAAAACAAAGAGGCATATGGTATCTTGACAATGGATGCTCAGGACATATGGGAAACAAATTCATCCTTGAGGACTACAGAAAGGAACAAGGACCTCTCGTCATTTTTGGAGGAGAAAAAGGTAGATACAACTAAAGGTTATAGAACCCTTGGTACAGGTTCTTTAATATTTAGAGATGTTGCTTATGTTAAAGCCTTAGAATATAACCTGCTATGCATTAGTCAACTGTGTGATAAAAATTTTGATGTATCATTTACATATAACTTATGTCAAGTAAAAGACAAAATCACACAAGAAGTCAAGCTGTTAGGAATTAGAAAAGAAAACATCTATGTAGTAGATTTTGACTCGTCACAGTCAGAACAAATAACACGTTTCTATACTAAAGAAGCTGAAAACACACACTGGCTATGACATAAAAGATTAATTCATCTAAATTTCAAAACTATAGCCAGATTATCTTCAGGAAACCTAGTAAGAGGACTTCCACAAATAAAGTTTAAAATGATAAACTTTGCAGACCATGTAAAGAGGGAAAGAAGACAAGAGCAAGATTTAAAGCTCTAAATTCATCAGAATCAACTAGAATTCTGGAATTATTACATACGGATCTTTTTGGTTCAGTTGAGGTAGAAAGCCTAAGCAGAAAGAACTATACTCTAGTTATAATAGATGATTACACGAGATATTCATGGGTAATGTTTCTACATAAAAAGAGTGAAACTTATAGTCTGCTGACTAGATTCCCAAGACAAATTCAAAATGAAAAAGCAAAGAGGTAATTACAATTAAAAGTGATAACTACTACGATGATCACGGAATCAAACACAACTTCTCAGCATCAAGAACACCTCAACAAACTGCATAAGAAGATCCCCTATGAATTATGAAAAGGAAAGACACCAAGTGTCAAATACTTTCATGTCTTTGGATGTAAATGCTATATCCACAACAATGACAAAAATTATCTAGGGAAATTTGACCCTAAGACTGACGAGGGAACCTTCTTAGGATATTCCACAATCAGCAAAGCCTTTAGAGTGTATAATACAAGAACACAAACGGTTTTGATGAATCTGAAATATCCATGCGTGATCCCAATGTTTTTGATGAGGAATATACATGCATAGATAATGAACATAATGCAGACGAGAGTGTTGAACTTGTAATAGTGGATAATGAGAAAAATCATAATACAGAAGAACGAGATAATAAACCTCTCAACAACAACTGCAACAAACAACTAATGAACAAGATAAGAGAAGATGGATCAAGGCACACAAACATGATGACATCATTAGAGATAAGGATGCACCTGTGCAGACTAGAAGGGCATTAACCGAAGAATTCCTGTCTGCTTGTTTTATATCAGAAATAGAACCTTAGACAATAAGTGAAGCCTTAAAGATCCAAGCTGGGTAGATGTCATAGAAGAAGAACTAAAATGAGTTTCAAAGAAATGAAGTATGATATCTAACACTGAGACCCATGAATTATCCACTTGTTGGCTGCAAATGGGTATTTAGAAATAAAACTAATGAAAATGGAACAATCATCAGAAACAAAGCTAGGTTTATTGCAAAAAGATACTCACAAGAAGAAGGTATCGACTTTGATGAGACCTTTGCCCCAGTAGCAAGACTAGAAGCCATAAGAATGTTTCTTGCCTATGCTGCATATCAAGGATTTAAAGTCTACCAAATGGATGTAAAGAGTGCCTTTCTAAATGGAAAGGTACAAGAGGAAGTTTATGTTGAACAACCTCCTGGCTTTGGAGACTCTGAACATCTAGGATATGTGTACAGGTTAGACAAGACATTATATGGATTAAAACAAGCACCAAGGGCATAGTATGAAACCCTCTCAACTTTTCTATGTGAGAATAAATTTGAGAGAGGAAAAGTAGATACCACTTTATTCCTTAAAAAACATAAGGAACACATATTGTTAGTGCAAAATTATGTAGATGACATTATATTTAGTTGCACTAATAATAAACTTTGTGAGAGATTTACAGAATTGATGAGCCTAATGGAGGAAGTAAAATACTTTCTAGGACTTCATGCACAATAATTAGAAAGTGGAATCTTCTTGAATCAATCTAAGTACCTAAAGAACACAATTAAAAAGTATGGTTTAGAAAATGCTAGCCATATGAAAATCCCCATGAGTACATCAATTAAAATAAAGAAAGATGAACATGGAAAGAAGATAAATCAAACCATATGTAGAGGAGGCATTACTAAGGTATAGAGTAATATGGTCATTACTATACCTTACACCAAGTAGACCAGACATTCAATATTCAGTCTATGTCTGTGCAAGGTATCAATCAAATCCCAAGGAATCCCACTACACTACAGTAAAAAGAATCTTGAGATATCTCAAAGGAACTCCAAACCTTGATGTATGGTATCATAGGAAATTAGATTTTACTCTAATAGGTTTTTCAGATGCATATTTTGCACGTTGTAGAGTTGACAGAAAGAGCACTAGTGGATCATGTCAATTTATTGGTGCAAAACTAATCTCTTGGTTAAGCAAGAAGCAGAATGCAATGTCAAGCTCTACTGCAGAAGCAGAATATATAGCTGCAGGAAGCTGTACTGCACAAATATTATGGATGAGGTCACAGCTTGCAGACTACGTTATGATATTCTATGAAACCTCTATATTTTGTGATAACACGTCTACAATGACGATTTCAGAAAATCCAGTTTTTCATTCAAGAACCAAGCATATTGATGTCAGATATCATTTTATCAAAAATCGTGTGCAAAAAGGTCATATTAAATTGGAATATATTCCAACAGAAAAATAAATTGCAGACATTTTTATACAACCTCTCGATAGGAGTAAGTTTATTCAATTTCGTGATGAATTGGGTATACTTGATTTAAAACAATGAAATTGGACAAAATGCTCTACTACTATACTATTCTACTGCACATGTACAATGCAGACTAGCATTATATTTGTGATATGTAGACTAGCATATTTGCTCTACTGCTTGCTGTACAAGAGGAAAGTAGAGTGGAAGCAATATTGCTCTACTGCATATCTATTTTTGAAGAGAATATTAAACGTTACAAAACTGTTTTTCTAAAATTCGCCATGGTCAAATCAATAGCCGACACTGCGTAACGGCTAGAAAATTCTGACAACGGTAATATTTTTGAATGAGTATAAAACCTGAAATTTTTCTTTGAAAAATCACTTTGCTCACTCTCTTACTCTCTCTCTAAAAACTCTCTCATTCTCTCGCTCTCCAGAAATCGTGTCCTCTACTGCACGAAAAACTACAAAACCCTATCTTTTAAAATTCTCTTAAATTCGCTCTCAGAATTCAAGAATTTCTTCAAATCTTTTCGAAATATGGCCAACACTCCATCAAACACTACCAAAAAGAGAATGAAATCTGATGAGCAACCAAGCCCATCAAAGAAAATCTAAGTGCAGACTAACGTCGTGTTCGATTTCAATACTCTCAGAGATGAAACCGATGAAGTCAAGGAGATTGCTGAAATGATTCAAGAGGCTGGACTCAAATACTTCTGTGAAAGAACCAGTAGTATTGATGTTGAGGAAGTTTTGAACTTCATCATGAAGGTAAGGGTTGCAGAAAACATTCAACAAATCACCTATGTCTCTACAGCAAAGAAACTTGGGATCTTATAGGCCTTGATGATTTTGAACAGTATTTCAATCTTCCAAATGAAGAATCGAGAATCATTCCACCCGTCATAGTAACAGATGGAAGGAACACAATGTTGAACGAAGAATGAAATGAAGGGATCACAACAATGAAGAAGTACCTAGCCAAAGAGCACAAAATGCTCGCAGACATTGTAAAGAAAGTCATACTCTCCAGGGAATTCTCAAAGGATCAGATGTAATCTGATCAACAGGAGATCATGTGCGCCATTCTCAAAGGGATAAAGTAAATTGGTCAAAATTACTTATGTACCAACTTGCAAAGGCCGTTACAACAAAACAGTCTTTATTCGGAAGAGTAATCAGCATTCTTCTCAAAGGAAAGTTGAAGTTATCCGATAAAGAAGGGAGGCCATGGTTAGTGGTCAAACAAACAGATGTCAGGAAAATAGGCAAGCAGCCTATTGGATTTACAAATAAGACTATAGCAGTGCAGACCATTGGCAAAACTGCAGACCACCCTGCAAAACCAACTGTGCAAACTACTACAGCAGTAAAGACTACTGTAGTAGTGAAGACCACTACAGCATTATAGACCACTACAACAGTAAAGAAAGTCAAGAAGTCACTCATCAGCAAACCTTAACCAGCAAAAAAGAAGCAGACAAGAGAAACTAGAAGAAAACTCGTCTTGCAGACTTCAAACGAGGAGACCATTTTAGACCATTTGGCTGCAGAGCTGACTGAAATGGAAGTGGAGACACAATCTGCATAAGGGTAGACTAGGCAACTTGCTGAGGCCTCGTCCTCAAAAACCATACAACCATAACAACCAAAACTTGAAGCACTTCATGATGCCAATGTGGCACTGAAGTTTCTGAAGGACGGTGCAGATGAAAACCTCTGAAACCTAATTTGGATGCTAAAAGAAGCTATCACGAAATTAGGGAAGAACCACAAGCTCAATTACGAAAGGAGCATATTGCACAGATAGAAGCCATAGAAGCCAACCTCAGAAGGTTGGAAAGTGGACCAGCTCAGGTCACCTCTGCTACAAGCTCACTCATAATCAGACCTACTGTAACTGAGCTAACAACAACAATAATTATTCCAATCACAAGTATTGGAATGGATGCATCTATGATGGAAGAACCAACAGCAACCGAGACTTAGGCCACAACAACAATAACCGAAGTGAGGCCATCTCCAGAAAAGGTCATTGCCAAAGTTCTGCAGACGGCTCAAGCTGTAGAAGATAGAGTCCAACATTACACAGCCAGAACCTATGAACTCTTAGGCAAATCGCAGCAGACAGAGATGCAAAAGAAAGCACAAAAGGAAGGAATGATTCAAGAGTTTGTGAGGCAGCATAAACTTCAAATGAAAAGGCCAACAAGAGCTGCCAGGCCAAAGTTGATTCCCTCAAGACCAAAAACCTTATACAGAATTAATCCAGATAAGTCGCAAACAGCGATTGGAGAAATTGATGGAATGACATAAGCAAAATTCCTTCAATTGATTCAGCTTCAAAAGAAGAAGGCCAGCAGGACAACCAGACCCAAGGAAGCATACATCTTGTTCAACGGAGCACTCGAAGTCAAGGATTCCACATTGAAGACAAGTAGACACAGGCAAGAGCAACTAAGGCTTGTGGAATTTGTCCATACAACTGAAGTTGAGGCCGAGCCAAAGAAACTTTTATCTAAACATGTCAAAGTCATAACTCAGGAGATCTACGATTTTCTTTCAAGACCAAGAACACAGCCATCAAGAGATGATAATGGTGATGATCAACCATACCTTGAAACCCATGATGATGATGATGATCTAATCGATCAAGTTGCTAAAGAAAGAATTCAAGTGCAGACTATAGCAGGAGAGGCAGCAGTCGAGACTCTTGCAGCAAAGTCACCAGCAGCCGAAGAACATGCAGCTGAGCCTTCTATAGCTAAGTCTTCTGTAGCAGTAGAATAACAAGCTGAAGAACCAGAAGCTGAGTTACCTGCAAAAGAGCAAGAAGTTAAGACATCTGCTGAAGAACATGTAGATAAACCAACTACAAAGGAATATGAAGTCGAAACATCCACAGAGGAACTTGCAGCTGAATCTCCAACAGAAGAACCTACAGCAGAGACTTCAACACAAGAACAGGCAGCCATCTCACCTGAAGTTGAAGGTTAAGCAATGGAATTATCAGCAGCTGAGGATCAAGCAGCAGAACTATCCGTAGCTGAATCACCTATAGCTGAGGATCAAGCAGTTGATACATCCGTAGCAAACCTTCCAACCAAACAACCTAAACTACATACAGACTCAGGAGCAGCTAAGGCATCACCAGCCAAAGGTAGCGCTGAGGCATCACCAGCCAAAGGTGCAGGTGAGGCATCACCACCAATATATACAGTTGAGGCAGAGCAAGTTATAAAAGAAGTCACTCCCTCCCACCTAGATGTACAAATCCTACTGCACATTATGTTTACACCACCAATATATACATCGTTTGAAAAAGTGCAAACAAAAGCAAATCCACTATCTGTGGGGTTTGCACAAGGACTACTCAATAGTAGCACATCTGACACTCAGATGACACCTCCAACGACAACAAAAAATATGAAGGCAGCTTTTAAAGATGTTTAAATTATTTCAGTACAGAAGAAACCATCAGAAGAAACGACACAATCCTCACCTTCAGAAAACACCACGAGGTACAGATTGCGGTAACTGAATCAAGACATCTACAATATGTATGAATGGACCAGGGACGTATTTCATGCGCTTCTTGATAGTCTGTAGCCAATTACAGTAGACTTGGAAGATGAAAAGCAAACCAAAAACAAAACCTTTGAAGAATTTTGCACAACACTCAACAATTTGGCAACAGGGAATATTGATCAAATACAACGAGTAAATGCCATGAATCTTCAACAGTATCGGATTAGCTCATCAAATCTCAATAAATTCAGAGGCCAACACTCAGCTGATCTATGAAAGATTCACAAAGCTGTGCAAACTACTCAATAGGAGCTCACTGAACATATCCACCACAACGACACAAGATTGGAACTGCTGGAAACAAAACTTCAAGTTGTTCAATGGAACATCTTCTCTGAAATAAAATCCATGTGCACTGCCATTGAATCCCTCCCCTCTACCCTAAATGGTAATAAAAAGGGGGAGGAGCAGCCTGCAGCCGAGAAGAAAACTCCAGAGAAAGTTATAGTCTAGGGGGAGAAGTCTGCGGCAAAAGAGTCTACAACAAACGGAAAAGTTGCAAACTACCTAAAGCGAAGACATACTACTGAGACAGAAGGAGAAAGGTTTGTAAAGAGATCTTAGCATCAAAAGGAGCAGACCTCAAGACACAGGATTATGGGGGAGTAATCTTACGAAGAACGAAGAATACATCACAGAGAAGCAGTGGAGCAGCCTCAGAACCGTAGTAGAGGATCAGAAGAAGAACATAAACATCAGTGCCACAATGGAAAAGAACATCAAAGCTAAATATATATATGTCTACTGCTCTATTTGTTTAAATTCTGTTTTGAAAAACAATGTAACTAAGTTGTAAGTAAAGTAGTAAGCTTGTTGTTTTACTTAGGAGTTTTGTTAGTATCAATTTAGGGGGAGATTGATAGGAATGTACAATCCCTCTAAATTTATAGAAATTGATGAACAAAACCGAGAAGTATTAGCCATGATGTTGTTAGTGTGCTTAGGCTAAAAATCAAGTAGGTTTGTAAGGTTAGAGTTTCAACCTAGAGGGGGAGGGGAGAGGTGAACAGGTTGTATAAGAATTTAATGGTTATTTTCTGTGGAATACTTGTTTTGTGTAGACTATTGCTTTATGCAGACTATTAGGTAGTCTGCAGATAACAATTGATAGGAGTTTTGTTAGTATCAAATTAGGGGGAGATTGATAGGAATGTATAATCCCTCTAAATTTATAGAAATTGATGAACAAAACCGAGAAGTATTAGCCATGATGTTGTTAGTGTGCTTAGGCTAAAAATCAAGTAGGTTTGTAAGGTTAAAGTTTCAACCTAGAGGGGGAGGGGAGAGGTGAACGGGTTGTATAAGAATTTAATGGTTATTTTCTGTGGAATACTTGTTTTGTGTAGACTATTGCTTTATGCAGACTATTAGGTAGTCTGCAGATAACAATTGATAGTCTACAGTAGAGATTGGTAGCTTGTTGAGTTTATCCCTTTTTTGGCTGTGATGATCTATTAGAAGCAATTCTAAATATCAATGTAATGAAAGCAATAGATACACACAGTATTTATATTGGTTCAAACACTCGATATCAAATAATGATCGAGAGCTTAGTCTAGTCTTCCCTCGGTGACCAGTGTAGTCAAGCCAAGAGGTGAGTATCACTATCTTCTTGTTTTAGCTTAGAAGAGACTTTCCTTTTACAAGTTATCTAACTTGTATGAAAGATAAAGAACCTAGATGCTTTGCACAAATCCGACCTCTGGACTCTGTTGCAAGATTTTGTTCTTCTGCAGACTAGTGACACTTTCGACTGTATCTTCATGACTTAGCTTTCTTGAGTAATCTTTGAATTGCAAGATTGCTTCGCACTCTTTTCTTTTCAATCCACATTCAACAGCACTTCTCAATAAGCCTCACTGGTTCCCTTTTAAAGGCTCAAGGAACTAACCTTTTAAGATAATGTATTGTTCCTGACAGTCCACTCATGTCCCTCACCATCTCGTTCTTGATGCTAGCAGTCCACTATCCCCAAAAACTGTGCCGTTGCTACTTTAACTCAAATCCTTGCTTGAATGACTTCAAACTTCTGACTCTACCCTAGTAATCACCTCTTACAATCTTTGTAATACAACAAGTATTCACTTTTCTTACAATCTTTGTACCAATTGATAACAAGATAAATTAAGCAATCTAGGTATTACCTTTGATGCTCTTTTCCTTTATTGCGCTTGTGTCTTCTTTCCTCATCACTTTCTCTATTGCGCTTCCGATGTCTTTCCTCTGAATCTTTTCTGAAGCCTCTTCTTTGTTCCTCATAAGATTCTTCCCTATGATTTTTAGACCTTTTAGGCTCCTTTCCTTGTTCATAGGAGCTTTTCCTTTTGACCAAAGTAGATTTCTCCCCCTGAGTCTGGTGCTCCTCGTCTGCAGATTGTTCCTCCCCCTTTTTTTTGGCATTGAGGGGGGAGGTTAGGGCTTCAAGAGTAGTTCTGACGCCCTTGAGTTCAGAAAAGATATTTTTCTGAACAACCTGCAATTTGGTTTCGAGAAGACCAAATTTGATGTCATTGATGCACATATGCTCATCAATCTGTTGCTTGGCGGTCTGTATTGTGGCATTGAGCTTGCGTAGTACAACAGTCTGTTGCTCCTTGAATTTTCTGAAGTTGGAGGTGTGGATTCATTGATTGTGAAGATTCACTAATGTATTTTTCTTTATCTGATCAATGGCTTCGGCTGCTAGATTTCTTAGTGTCTCTCCAAAGTTGTCATAGGTTGATTTTCTGATTTCCTTTTCTGCTGCAAGGTCTGCTGCAATTGCCTGCAAGACTTCTAGGAAATCATGAAAGGCAACCTTGATCCATGAGTACATTCCATAAATCTCTTGATCAAGCTGGCGCAGTCGGTACTGTGTTGTGTCTTCTGAGGTTGAAGAGGGAATTCTTTCCCCTTGCTCATGTTGTTGGACAGAGAGGATTTAAACTTCATGTTCTTGAAAAGTTTTCTTTAGGTCTTTAATTGTTATTGGAGTCATTTTGACAGCTGAGGTATCATTGTATATTGGCTCTAGGACTGCAAATGGTACATGTAGTTCCATTTGAGCTAAACCAAAAGCAAATGGTGGAGTAAAGACTATGTGTTCAATGTCTCTGGATGGAGTTACTTGATGTGTCTCTGCTGCAACCAAATTGAAGTCGTCTGTATCATTTGTCCGGACTGTAGGGGTAATGAACTTGTGTGCATGTGTTGGGACTTCGATGGATGTGACCTCATCTACAAGTGAGTCTTCTTCAAAATCAGGAAATTCTTCTGTCTGTTATTCAGTGACACCCCCCTCGTCTACATGCTCATCAAGTGGTTCTTCTGCTACAAGAGTGATGATCAATGGTGTTTCTACAATAGATTCGTTAGTTGGGGACTCAGTACGACCTTCTTTTTTTGTTTGGAGTGCAACTGGTTCTACTTGAGTGATAGCTGGAGGAGCATCTCCTTTAGCAGCAGATGTCTCGTCTGCAATATCCTCGTCTACAGGAGTTTCTACAGATTGCTCAGCTGTAGTTGGAGGTGCTGCTTCCATTGGTTCTTCAATTGGAGGAACATCTCTTTCGGCTGCAGACGTCTCTTCTGCAACTTTCACTGCTACATGAATCTCCTATGGTGTAGGAGGTTCTTCAGGTTTCTCTGCTGCAGTCTACTGCATTTGCACTCCTTCAACAGCTACTTGATCTATGATATCATCTTCATAATCATGAGGGTCTTCTTGAGGTTGATCACCTCAATTATTGTCTTCATTATCACCTGTTGGTTGATGTTCTCCCAGATCAGGTCGAGAGAGGTATTCATAGACCTCCTCAGTGGCAACTTTGATGTGTTTTTTCCAGAATTTTCTTGAGTTCTGCTACAATGTCTGGAGTGTTGACAAACTCAGCGTGCCTAAGATGGGCATGTCTGAGTCTTTTTGTCTTCAATGTGGACTCCTTGAACTCAAGAGCTCCATTGATCAGGAAGTGAGGCTCATTGGGTTTTGTTGACCTGCTTACTTCCTTCTTTTGGAGTTCAACCAATTGATGAATCTCCCCTTTCGTCATTCCAGTTATGTCACCAATCAATGTTTGGGATTGGTTTGGATTGATCTGGTATAGTGTTTTGGTTCCTTGAGGAATTAGCTTTGGTCTTGCAGATCGTGTAGTTCTCCTTGTAGTCCTTGCTGGTGCCTTTTGAGTTGGTGTTGGTGTTGATGTTGGTGTTGGTGTTGTTCTTGGCCTCTTGATAGGTAGATTGTGTTGTGATACGAACTCCTGAATCAATTTGTCGCTTTCAATCTTCTTCTTCATCTTGGCTCGAGTCCTTTCTGCAAGCAGTTGAGAATCTATGACTTTCTGCTGCAGTAGGTTTGCCTCGACTGCCTTGACCGTCTATATGACTGATTCAATGATCTTCTCAGGAGAGGGTCTTTCCTGAGTTGAGGGTTCTGTTGTTGTCCATATGACAGTTGCAGTGGTTGGTTAGTAATCTGTAATTTGTGAAGTTTCCATTCTACTGCCTAAGAATGGAACAATTGCTGTTGTTGTTGTTGGCTCTGCTACGAGGGGTCTGATGGTGAGAGTTTGTGCATCAGAGTCAACTGAGGTTGGTTCCTTATGAAGAACTGACATCTTGGCCTCGATTTCCTTTATTTCTTCATGAGTGTAGACTTCTGCAGCAAGCCTCTATCTGAACTCAGTTTGAGGGCCTTCTCTTATCTCCTGAAAGCTTACTTGGGCTTCCAAGATTAGATTTTTCAAGTCTTCACCTGCTCCTACCTTCAGGATTTGAATTGCTATATTCGCATCATAAAGGGCGGCAATTTCAGGTACTTTTGGTGGTATTTTTGATGAAGAGGGCTTAGTTATCAACCCACTCTACACTATTGCACACTGATCAATGACTTCCTCAGTCTGTACTATTACAGACTGCGTTATTTCTTCATTGATTATGATTTGATCTATAACAGGTTTGTCGGATATTGTTTCCTCATCTGAGGTATGTACAATGATTTTCTTCCTTGTAGCCTTTGGTTTCGTTAACTTCTATTGGGCTGGCTTCTTCTTGGTCTTTGTAGATCGGGTCTGTACTACAGTAGTATGCACTACTATAGTGGTCTGCTTGGCCTTCCGTCTGGTCTGCACTTCCATATGCTTCTGTGACTGGTCTGCAGGTTTCCTTGTGAGTCTTGAAGGCGTTTTTCCTATCTTTTGGACGTTGATTTGCTTGGATTGGTTCCATGACCTTCCTTTTTTATCCGAGAGCTTTATCTTCTATTTGAGAAGGATACTAATTATCCTTCCAAATAGTGGTAGTCTTGCCCTCACCGATCTAGCAGTTGATACATGAGTAAACTGGCACAGTTTAAGGTACTCTGACTTCTTCTTGCTTGTCTCGACTTGAATTGAAGTCAAACACGACGCCCGTTTGAAGTTCAATTTTTTTAGGGACTCCTTTGTGATTCAGAGGATTTCTACCTTTTCTTTGATGAACTGGATGGTGCGTTAGCCATTTTTAAGGTAATCTGAAAGAATTGTGGTGTTCTGAAAATCGAACTGAATTATAGTAGAGCGCTCAAGAGTTTAGAGAGAGAGAGAGAGAGAGAAAGAGAGAGAGTTTGAGCATTTGTTATAGAAAGAGAGAGAGTGTGTGATTAGAGAGTAAAGTGATTTTCTAATTGAAAATCTATAGTTTTTATACTCGTTTGGGAAATATGACCGTTATCAGTGCTTTTTCTAGCCGTTATGCAGTAACAGTCATCAATTGACTGTTATGCGTTATTTTAGGAAAGCAGTTATTTATCATTTTAAAACTAATTTTGTTTCCTAAAATAGATGCGGTAGAGCACTATTGATTCGAGTCTGCACTCAACTTATTGACTAAGCAGTAGAGCTAGTTTGCATTTTTCATAAATGATGCTAGTCTGCATTCTACACATGCAGTAGAGCAGTAAAGTATTTTTGGCCAGTCTTATTGTTTTAAATCAAGTATACCCAATTCTCCTCGAAATTGAATGAACTTGTTCTCATCAAGAGGTTTAGTAAAAATTTCTGCAACTTGTTTTTCTATTGGAATGTATTCCAATTTAATATGACCTTTCTGCACATGATCCCTGATAAAATGATATCTGACATCAATATGCTTGGTTCTTGAATGATAAACTGGATTTTCTAAAATAGCCATTTGCAGACGTATTGTCACAAAATATAGAGGTTTTAGAGAATATTATACCATAGTCTGCAAGTTGTGACCTCATCCATAATATTTGTGCAGTACAGCTTCAGCAACAATATATTCGGCTTCTGCAGTAGAGGTAGACACAGTAGTCTGCTTCTTGCTGAACCATTCAGGAATACACCTTTTATATTCATTTGATAGGCTTTAAATCCTTGGAATGGTGCATAGGCAAGGAACATTCTTATGGCTTCTAATCTTGCTACAAGTGCAAAGGTTTCATCAAAATCAATTCCTTCTTCTTGTGAATATCCCTTAATAACTAATCTAGCCTTGTTTCTGATGACTGTTCCATTTTCATCAGATTTGTTTCTAAACACCCATTTGCATCTTACAACTGGATAGTTTTTGGGTCTTGGTGTGAGATACCATACTTCATTTCTTTCAAATTCATTTAGTTCTTCTTGCATTGCATCCACCCGATTTGGATCATTTAGACCTTCTTTTATTACCTTAGGTTCTATTTCAAATATGAAACAGCTGGCTAAGCATTCTGTATTTGTTGCTCTCCTAGTCTGCACAGTTGTATTCTTATCTCCTATAATATCATCCTATGTATGTGCCTTAATCCATCTTCCTTTATCTTGTTCATTTGATTCTACTTGTTGTTGAGATTGTTCTTCTTCCTCTGCTGCAGTGTCATTGTGTGCAGACGACTCTTCCTTGTCTATAATATTAATGACCTCTTCTATAGCCTGTTCATTGCATGCACATTCCTCATCAAATACATTTGGATCTCTTAAGAATATTTCTTTTTCATCAAATGATATATGAACTGACTCCTCAACAGTCTGTGTTTTCTTGTTGTATACGCTGATTGCCTTTCTATTTGTTGAGTATCCTAAGAAGGTTGCCTCATCTGCCTTAGGATCAAATTTCTGTAAATAGTTTTTATCATTGTTATGTATATAACATGTGCATCCAAACGCATGAAAGTATTTAACACTTGGTGTTTTTCCCTTCCATAATTCATATGGGGTTTTCTTATAAAGCTTGTGAATTGTGCACCTATTTTGAATGTAGCAAGCTGTGTTTATTGCTTCTACCCAGAAGCTTTTGGATAGGTTTGCATCAGCAAGCACTGTTCAAGTTGCCTCTATGAGTGTTCTGTTCTTTCTCTCAGCCACACCATTTTGTTAGGGTGTTCTTGGTGCTGAGAAATTATGTTTAATTCCATGATCATTGCAGTAGATATCTATTCCTGTTTGATCAAACTCAGTGCCATGATCACTTTTAATTGTGATTACTTCTATCCCTTTTTCATTTTGAATCTGTCTAAGGAACCTTGTTAGCAGACTACATGCTTTACTCTTTTTATGTAAGAATATTACCCAAGTATATCTGGATTAATCATCTACTATAACTAGAGTATATCTTTTTCTACTTTAGCTTTCCATCTCAACTGGACCAAAGAGATCCATATGCAGTAGTTCAAGAATTCTAGTTGATTCTGAAGAGCTTAAAGGTTTAAAGCTTGTCCTAGTCTGCTTTCCGTCCTGACGTGGTCTGAATAACTTATCTTTTTTGAATTTTATTTGTGGGAGTCCTCTTACTAGGTTTTCTGAGGATAATCTTGCTATGGTTTTGAAGTTAAGATGAGCTAATCTCTTGTGTCATAACCAATTTGTATCTTCAGCTTCTTTAGTGTAGAAACAAGCAATCTGTTCTGATTGTGATGAGTCAAAGTCTACTGCATATATATTTCATTTTCTAATTCCTAGTAATTTGACTTCTTGTACGATCTTATATATTATTTGACATGTATCATGAGTAAATGACACAGCATAGTTCTTATTTGACATGTATAAGCAACATCTCTAAAGATTAAAGAACGGTACCAATGGTTCCATAACCTTTAGTTGTACCTGTCTTTCCTCCTCCAAATATGACAAGAGGTCCTTCTTCTTTTCTGAAATCTTCAAGGTTATATTTGTCTCCTGTCATGTGTCCCGAGCATCCACTGTCCAAGTACCATATCCCCTTTTCCTTTTTCTGTAATGAAAACATAAAGAGCTTGTACATGGTACGCACTCATCTGGGTCCTTATTGGTTAGCTTTTGGAATCCACACTTTGAATTATCTTCTTATGTGAGCTTTAGTATTCAAACGATTTGTGGCTTAGTTTGCCACACGTAAAGTAGTAGGCCTTTGGTCTTATGCTTCTCGGTGGTCTGCTCCACTTGGTCTGCTGCCCTTGACATGAGCATGTGTATCTCGAATATGGTTTTCTCTATGTTGATTTCAAGGAGTTATTCCATACTGAGTAGTTAGTTGTATGTTGAGCTCCATAGGGCCTTTCTCTAAATTCCTTCCGAGAGTTTCTTGCTCTCTTTTTCTCATTACATGTATCATACGCATATATAGGTAGTTTGCTCTAGTTCCTTTGAGGCTGAGCAGTAGAGATCTTACTCTTCAGTTTAGATCTCTTGAGAATATTGTTCTTTCTTAGTACTGTTGGTACAACTGAGCTATTGCTACTCTGCACGGTTTGTGTAGTAGAGTATTGACTCTTATGCGCATATCCTGCAGTATAGGCTTTCTTCTTCTACACCCCTACTGCAGTAGAGATGTTCTTTTTCTACAGGATTTTTGCAGTAGTCTGCTCATTTTTCTTGGCAATGACCTTTTTATCCTTAAATGTTATTTAACCAATCATTGTATCCTAACCCAGTTTTATCATGGGAAGATTGGCCTGTGTTGATTAGTTTTTGTAGATCTAAGGTCTTGTCATTCCAGGCATCTACCTGCTTTTGAAGCTCAGTGTTTCTCATAGTGAGTGTTTCCACTACTGCATTGAGAAGCTTCACTTTTTCATTTGCTTTCTTCAGATTATCGTGAGCATTGATTAGACTATTATTAGACTCTTCATTTAAATTGCATTTCTCTTTGAGAGTTGCAATTTGCTTAAGATTTTCCTTATTTTCTTTTAAAAGAGAAATAAATCTTTCAGTGCTTCCTTCAATTCCTCTGTAGTAGCTTCTGAATCAGAGTGATTAAATACCTACTTTTGTTCTTCTTCTTTTTCAATGAGGCATAGCTGAGCATTTAACATGATATCCTCATCATCAGAGTCTGTGTCGCTCCATGTCTTTGCTGCATATGTCTTGCCTCTTTCCTTCTTCCCAGGGCTAACCTTGTTGTGGTCCTTTTTGAATTTTGGTGCAAACGAGTCTTGGGTTGGTCGTCTATATTGAGCAGCAAAGTGTCCTGATTTACCACAGTTGTAGCAGACTTCCTTGTCTGCATCTTTGTTTTCTGAGGGAAAGTTCTTTTTGAAGGTTCTCTTTCTGAATAGCTTCTTGAACTTCTTCCCCATCAGTGCCAGTTCTTCTGATAGATCTTTTTCACTTGCAGATGAGGTGTGATTGTTTTCCTCTTCTACCATGGATTTCAAAACTCTTTCTTGAGTTTTGAAAGCCAAGGTCTTCTTCCTTACATTATCAATCTACTTCTTCTACTGAACTTCAAGATTGTAAGTATGCAAAACACCATAAGGAGTAGCCAGGGACATCTTTCTTTAGATCTCTGGATTCTCTTATACCAGTTGTCTTTGTGTTCCAGATTTCACCAAGAGATCTCACAAACTTAAGATTGACTTCCTTATTTTCGAAAGTCTTTCCCAAGGTTTTGAGATTGTTGATGAGAATGCTGAATCTTTCAAAGAAGGTTGTCAGATCTTCATTAGACCTCATTGAGACCAGCTCGTATTGTTGTATCAATACATCCTTCTTATTCTCTCTGATCTCATTAGTTCCTTCGTTTCTTAGCATCAAAGCCTCCCATGCTTCATTTGCTGTCTTGGTATGAACCACAATTTCAAACATGTCGTCATTTAGGGATTTGAATATTTGGTTTAGCGCTTTTCTCCCAACCATCTCTAGATCCCAGTCTTCTGTGGTCCAGTGGGATTTTGGCCGTTGTACTTCTCTTGTTGAGTCCTTTGAATCTGGCATCATTGGAACATTTGGTCCATTCAGGACAATGTCTTGCATCCTCTCATCAATGGAGTTGAGATGTGCAAGCATTCTTAACTTCTAGTGGTTGAACTTGTCGAAGAAGCAAGTTGGAGGTTCTCCACTTTTAGGACATTTAGGAAACTTTGGTGGTGTCATTGTTGATGGTAATCTTCACACAAACAAACTGTCAGTAACTTCTTTGCAAGTATAATATGTGACCTTTTCTTTCCAATAACCGTTAAGTTTGGAAAGTCAGGCTCTAATACCAATTGTAAGGTTCGAGTTTCAACCTAGAGGGAGGGGGGTGAATAGGTTGTATAAGACTTTAATGGTATTTTTCTGCGGAATACTTGTTTTGTGCAAACTATTTCTTTATGCAGACTATTAGGTAGTCTGCAGATAACAATTGGTAGTCTGCAATAGAGATTGATAACTCGTTGAGTTTATCCCTTTTTTGCTGTGATGATCTATTAGAAGCAATTCTAAATATCAATGTAATGAAAGTAATTGATAGACACAGTATTTATGCTGGTTCAGACATTCGATATCAAATGATGATCGAGAGCTTAGTTCAGTCTTTCCTTGGTGACCAGTGTAGTCAAGCCAAGAGGTGAGTATCACTATCTTCTTGTTTTAACTTACAAGAGACTTTCCTTTTACAAGTTACCTAACTTGTATGAAAGACAAAGAACCTAGACGCTTTGCACAAATCCGACCTTTGGACTCTGCTGCAAGATTTCGTTCTTCTGCAGACTAGTGACACTTTCGACTGTATCTTCACGACTTAGCTTTCTTGAGTAATCTTTGAATTTCTAGATTGCTTCGCACTCTTTTCTTTTAAATCCACATTCAACAGCACTTCTCAATAAGCCTCACCAGTTTCCTTTTAAAGGCTGAAGGAACGGACCTTTTTAGACAATGCATTGTTCCTGGTAGTCCACTTATGTCCCCCACCATCTCGTTTTTTATGTTGGCAGTCCACTATCCCCAGAAACTGTGCCGTTGTTACTTTAACTCAAATCCTCGCTTGACTGACTTCAAACTTCTAAACCCACCCTGTCAATCACCTCTGCTACAATCCAGTCTTCTACGATTTCTAGTCTTCACCCAGTCTTTGTTACAAACCTAGTCTGCATCCCATACTGTAACCCTAGTCTGCACCCAGCCTCTGTTGCAACCCTTATCTGCACTCAGATCTCACTCAGTTCATGTCTTGCCATGTTGGTTCTCGTTTGTAAGCTCAATCCTTTCTTCCTGAAGCCTTAGAGTTCTTTTGTTGTTTATCAATGCACTAACTATTCATCCAAAGTCCTCTGTAGTAGTCTGCATCTGGTGGCTTGCACGATCTTCATTCATCTGCAACCGTCTGCTCACGGGAATTTGACCTAGACTATAACTACCTACTTGACTTCTAGCATAAACAAACTAACTACACTATAACTAATACATTTAAGTTTTGTTACTTCAATTTCTATACAAATGGAGAGATTGCACATTCCTATCACTTTCTGTGATCTAAGGGCTGAGTTAAAGAGTTTAAGGGAAGAAGGTTCAGTAAATGGTTATCACGATAAATTTGACTTCTTGTTGAATATGGTGGATCTGTCTAAATCATATGCTGTTAGTCACTTCGTATGTGGTTTGAAAGAGGAGATTCAGTTACCGGTTAGAACATCCAATCCTAGCGTTGTAGCTCATGCAAATTTGTTAACAAAATTACAGAAAAATGCATTGGCTATTTCCCAGATGAGGTCTTCTCAAGGGAGGAATGTTTCACTCTTTCCTTCTCCTAGAGCTTCCTTTTTCCTAAAACCTTCACCAAGTCCTATTCCAATTGTGAGGAACCCTAACCCTGGGATTTGAAGGCCTTCTAGGAAGTCCTAAGGTGTAGGACTTTAGAGATTTCTTGGATGAGGAGGAAGGAGAGGATTCAGACGTGGATAAGGAGGAAAATAGAGACTTGGTGGCCATGGAAGTCCCTCATATCTTTACTCATGCCTTATCTGGTTTGAACACATATCATACCATGAGGGTGATACTGTATGTCCATGGTAAACCCTTACATATCCTAATGCACTCTATGAGTACACATAATTTCCTTGACCTTGAGGTGGTAAGGAGAACTGGATGTGAGGTGATTGAGACTCAGAAGCCCATGGAAGTGGTGATAGATGATGGTAATAAGTTAAGGACTCAATCAATATGCAAGGGGTTCTAATGGTTGATGGTAGGGGTGAGATTTAAGGCAGATGTGTTAGTACTCCCCCTAGGAGGCTGTGAGATGGTTCTTGATATTCGGTGGTTATCTACCTTTGGGTAAGGTTCTGTCAGATTTCTTTGTACTCATCATGGAATTTCCAATATGAAAGCAAGAGGATGTTATTGAAAGGGTGGAAGAAGAGTGAGTTGCAAGTGGTTAAGGAGAGGCAGCTATTCAAGAAGGGTTTACACCTATATGCCTTGTAGGTATGCAATCCTTAGTGTGACTATGTGGGATTTGTGGGTGGGATTGACATCTCTAAGATGGTGATTGATGAGGCATTTTTATGTAATTTGAGCTTGGCTAAGGCTAGTGTAGGAGTACAGGCTGACTTGGACTCTCTTTTACTGGAGTATTTAGATATGTTCCAACCCCCAGTGCACTTGCCTCCCCATAGAAGTTGTGATCATAGAATTTCCCTCAAGGAAGAAGCTTCATCAATTAATGTGAAGCCATATCATTACCTTAATATCCAGTATGAATCATTGAAAAGCTGGTGCAAGAGCTGCTAGATAATGGTGTGATTAGGCCCAGTGCGAGCCCCTACTTTTCTCCTGTGGTTTTATTAAGGAAGAAAGATGGTGGTTGGCGTATGTGTGTTGACTATAGAGAGTTAAATAAGTCTACCATCAAGAATAAGTACCCTATTCTAGTCATTGAAGAGTTGCTGGATGAGATTCATGGTTAAAAGGTATATTCAAACATTGACTTACGTTCAGAGTATCACCAAATAAGGATGTGTCCTTTGGATGTATCTAAGACTGCTCTTAGGACCTATGAGGTATATTATGTATTCTTGGTGATGTCATTTGAGTTAACAAATGCACCCTCTATCTTTCAGAACTTGATAAGTATCCTTTTTAGGCCATATCTAAGATGGTTTATTCTTACATTTTAATGATGCCATGCTGATATACAATTCTTTCTTGGACCACCATTTACAGCATCTAAGGGTTGCTTTGGACATTCTTAGGCAAAAGTTTTTCTTTGGTAAGATGTCCAAATGTGTGTTTGGTGCTGATCAAGTGGAGTACTTGGGTCATGTGATTTCTCAGCATGGAGTGGTTACTGATCCTAAAAAGGTTGAGATAATTGTAGCATAGCCTGTACCATCAACCTTGAAGTAGCTCAGGGGTTTCTTGGGTTGATAGATTACTGTAGAAGGTTTATTAAGGGATATGTGAAGATAAGCAAGCCTTTGACTGACTTACTTAAATAAGATGTCTTCTAGTGATCCCAGGATGCTTAGAGAAGCTTTGAGGAGTTAAAGCAAGCTAAGGTTCAGGGCCCTGTGCTTGCATTGCCACTTGTCAGACTTTGACGATGACTTCGTGAAAGCGAAAAATGCTTCAGGCAAGGCTTATGGGAAGTATTGATGTAGAGGGGTCATCCCCTTGCTTATATTAATACTTCCTTGTCTTCTAAAAATACAACATCGTCAGTGTATAACAAAGAACTGCTGACCTTGGTCTATGTAGTAGGAAAGTGAAGACCGTATCTAATAGGGACGCATTTCAAGATTGTGATTGATCATCTGTGACATCCATACTTTCCATTACTTATTAATGATACATATGACTTCACTATCACTAAGTCCAACATCTCTACTAGACAAGAATTATACTTCCCATCTTAGTCATAAAAATTAAGATAAGTTCACTTATACATAATTAGTTTAGAAACTTTTGATGCATTTAATCATAACTCAGAATATCACCTTTACAGCAGAATTTACATCTCTTTCTAAGATCAGAATATCTTTCACACATAAGCTACATCTAGCATCAAATCTTATCACACTTTTCCTTCAAGTCTTACTCCTATAACAAAGAGAAGAAGATAGACATACAAAAATAGTAACAGTGAGCTATAGGAGCTCAATAAAATATCGGCCCCCTTACCAAAGATTAAACGATACAAGAAAGTAAGAAAAGAAAATGGAAATGATCACTTGGATCCTTTGTTCAAACACTCTGGAATATTCGTGTCAATCTGTCATTCATAATTATTATCATAAGCATACCAGTTATTCACCCTATTTACATAAACACACTTAATAACACGTAACAACGCTCAAAACTAAGCGGATGATTGCTGAGGTTGGTCAGAGGTCCAAGGTTCAGTCAAATCGAAGATTTGAGATTCAGAGTATGTCAGTACGAGGATCTGAAAAAGGTGAGCTGTCAATATCAGTTAAGATTCACATGTGATAAGCCGTCACATCAGTTCCTATACATAAGTCACGGGTTCATTCCCTCAGCCTATAAAAGAGGATCGATGAATCTCAGTGAGTAGTGCTGTTGAATATGTGATTGAAAGAGCTAGCTTGTAAATAGTCTGAGATTCACATATTACTCAAATGAGCTAAATCGAGAAGAAAACATGAAGAGAGTTCACTTGTCTGCAAAGAAGAACAAAAGTTATAGCAGAGTGCGGTGAAAGATCTGTGCAAAGATCTAGATTCTTAACCTTTTGACAAATTAGGTAGCTTGTAAAAGAGGTTATCTTGTAAGCCATAAACAAGAAAATAGTGAACTCACCTCTTGTGTTGACTAAACTGTTCACCAAGGAAAGACTCGACTAAACCCTCGATTATCAGTTGAAAACGAGTGTCTGAACTAGTATAAATTCTGTGTTCTTTACCTTCTTTCATTGCTTCATATATTTAGAACTGTTAGAAATTGATTATTACAGCAAAATAGAGACAAACTTATACAATTTTAGTCTCAAATGCATACTACCTCAGTAGTCTGCATACAACAGTAGCGTTCAAAGTTTCAAATCCGCTGCATTCCAAAGAAATACTTTGGATCAACATATTCACCTCCCTCTAGGTTGTACCTTTGGACCTAACAATTGATATCAGAGCTTGACTTTCTAGACCTAATGGTTTTGGAAAGAAAAGGTCATATTTTTAGAATCAAATCTACAAAGAAGTTACTAAAGATTATTTTGTAAAGAAAATATGTCTCCCCCAAAGCTACCCAAATATCCCAACAGCGGAGAGCCACTAGCATTCTCTTTGGACAAGTTCAATCATTTGAAGTTAAGGATGCTTATACACTTGGATTCCATAGATGAAAGAATACATGACATCATCACTGATGGACCATACATACCAAGGATGCGAGATCCAATTGATGTAAACAACGAAGTAAATATGCCCAAATAACTTTGGACAAGGAAGATTGGGATCTAGTACTAGTAGACAGGAGAGTAAGAAATCAAATATTCAAAGCTCTTAAAGATGACATGTTTGAAATAGTGGTTCACATAACCACTGCAAAGGAAGCTAGGATGCTCTACCGCTCCGAAATGAAGGAATGAATGAAGTCAGAGAAAATAACAAGGATGTTCTAATGCAGTAGTATGACTGGGTCTCAATGAGATCTGATGAGAACCTAACCAGGTTCAATGAGAGATTCAATGTACTCAACAATAATCTCAAGATTTTGGGGAGACTTTTGATAACAAGGAAGTCAACATAAAGTTCATGAGATCACTTGGTGAGGTATAGGGGACAAAGACCACAGTAATAAGGGAGTCTAGAGATCTAGCCAAGATGTTCTTAGCTCAACTATATGGTGTACTACATACATACAATTTGGAAGTTGAGCAAAAGAGGCACATTGTCGAGGCAAGGAAGAAAACTCTGGTTTTCAAGACTCAAGAGAAAATCCTGAGATCAATGGCAGAGGAGGAAACAAGCGACACCTCGTCTGCAAGTGAACAAGTTATATCTGAAGAACTTGCACTGATGGGCAAGAAGTTTAGAAAAACTATTCAAAGAGAACAATGCCAGGAAGAATCTCTCTACAAAATCCAAAGAAGTAGAAAAAGAAGTCTGCTATAATTATGAAAACCAGGACACTTTGCTGCACAATACAAATGACCTACACAAGAACCGACTGCACAAAGATATAAGAAGGAATACAGCAAAGGAAACCCTGAAAGGAAGGGGAAGAGTAAAGCCTATGCTGCCAAGACTTGGAGTGAGACAGACTCTGATGATGAAGAAACGGTTTCAAATGCTCAGCTTTGCCTCATGGAAAAAAAAATGAAGAAAAACAATAGGTGTTTGATTTTTCTAACTCGGATGCCACTCTAGAGAAATTAAAGGAAGCACTTTAAGAAATCTTAGAAAGCTTTATTTCCCTCTCAAGGAAAAAAAAAAAAATCTCGAGCTTATTACAAATCTCAAAAAGAAATACAATCTAGCATGCAAAGAGATCATCATTAATCTAGCCAAAGCTCACGATGAGCTAAAAGAATCAGATGAAAAAGTGAAACTTCTCAATACAGTAGTGGAAACACTCATATTGAGGAATACTGAGCTTCAAAAATAAGTAGATACATGAAATGGAAAGACCCTGAACTTACAAAAAATGCTTAACATGGGTCAATCCTCACATGATAAAGCCGGCTTAGGATACAAAAACTGGTTAAACAATCACTCACATTTAAAAATGAGTGATAATGTTATTGCTAGTCAAAAAAAGGCAAAGCAAACTTTTACAAAAATCCTACAAAAGGGCAATGTCTCTACTGCACAAGAAGAGCAAAGAGTAATGCAAAGCAAACCATTGCAAAAGTCTTGCAGAAGAGTAAATCTTGTACTACACAAGATGTGTAGAAAAATAAGATCTTTTTTTCTCAACATCAAAATGTCAAAACCTTAAGCAACACTGTCACGGGCTAGTATAAAATACAACAAGATGCAAAAGGTCTGGAATCATAGGATTGAAGCCAATAAAAGGCCATACAGACCTCAGTATGCACCAAACTACTCAGTATGGAATAAAAATTCCATTACTACATGGAGAAAAGCACATAAGAAGCCTGTCAGAACCTGCTTAATGTAGCAGAAAGAATGGACAAAGATCAACAAACTACCCAGGGCAATAAGACCAAGGGTCTATTACTATGCTTGTGGCAAACCCAATCACAAATCATTCGAATGTTGGAACTCACATAAGAAAACAATTCAAGTGTGAATTCCAAAGACTAACAAATAAGGACCCATATGAGTGGGTACCACGTACAAGTTTTCATTATTCTATTGTAGGAACAACAAAATGGAACATGGCATCTGGATAGTGGATGTTCTGGACATATGACAAGAAACAAAAATATCCTCAAGGACTATAGAAAGGAACAAGAACCTCTAGTCATTTTTGGAGGAGGAAATGCAGGTAAAACCAAGGAATGTGGAACCCTTGGTACAAGTTCCTTAGTTTTTACAGATGTACCTTATGTCAAAGTCTCAGAACATAATTTGCTTTTCATTAGTCAGTTATGTGATAAAAAAACTATGATGTCTCATTTACTCATGATTCATTTCAAGTAAGAGACAAAGTCACACAAAAAGTAAAATTATTAGGAACCAGAAAGGGAAACATTTATGCAGTAGACTTTACCTCATCACAATCAGATCAAATAACATGTTTTTGTACAAAAGGAGCTGAAGACACAAACTGGATATGGCACAAAAGATTAGCTCACTTAAATTTCAAAACTATAAACTATCCTTCAAGAATCTAGTAAGAGGTCTTCCTTAAATAAAATTCAGAAAAGATAAATTATGCAGACCGTGTCAAGAAGGTAAGGAGACCAAAATAAGCTTCAAACCTCTAAGTTCATCAGAATCTTGTAGAATTCTAGGCTATTGCATATGGATCTTTCTAGGTTAATAGAGGTAGAGAGTTTAAATATGAAGAAGTATACTCTGACGATAGTAGATGATTATTTAATATATACATGGGTAATATTCTTCCACAAAAAGAGTGAAACTTGTAATTTACTAACTAGATTCATAAGACAAATTCAAAATGAAAAAGGCATTGAAGTTATCACAATCAGAAGTGATCATGCTATTGAATTTGACAAAACGGGAGTAGATGCCTACTCTAATGATCATGGGATACAACACAACTTCTCAGCTCTTAGAACACCTCAACAAAATGGTGTAGCAGAAAGAAAGAACAGAACACTTATTGAAACAACTAGAACAATGATTGCTGATGCAAACTTACCAAAAAGCTTCTCGACTGAAGTAGTAAACATTACATGCTATGTCCAAAATAGGTGTCTCATACATAAATTGCACAAGAAAACTTCCTATGAATTATGGAAAGGAAAGACATCAAATGTCAAATACTTCATGTCTTTGGATGCAAATGCTATATACATAATAATGATAAAAATCATCTAGGGAAATTTGATCTCAAAGCAGACCAGGGAACTTTCTTATGATACTCCATAACTAGTAAAGCCTTTAGAGTGTACAATGACAGAACACAGAAAGTTGAGGAGTTAGTTCATGTGTCCTTTGATGAATCTGAACCAAACATGCGTAATGCTAATGTCTTTGATAAGGAATGTGCATGCATAGATGATGAACAAGATGCAGACGAAGGTCTTGAAACTGCAAAAAAGGAAGAATCGTCTGCACACAATGAAGGAAACCATAATGCAGTAGAGCCAGAACAATCTACCATGCAACAACTGGAACACATAATTGATGAACAAGATAAAAGAAGATAGATCAAGGCACACACACAGGATGACATCATTGGAGACAAGGATACACCTGTACAGACTAAAAGGACAACAACCAGAGAATGCCTGTCTACTTGCTTCATATCAGAAATGGAACCAAAGACAACAAATGAAACCCTAAGTGATCCAAACTCGGTTGATGCCATGCAAGAAAAACTAAACGAGTTTCAAAGAAATAAAATAAGATATCTGATACCAAGACCCAAAAATTATCCAGTTGTTGGCTACAAGTGGATATTCAGGAACAAAACTGATAAAAATAGAACAGTCATCAGAAACAAAGTTAGACTAGTTACAAAAGGTTAGTCACAAGAAGAGGGTATCGATTTCGATGAGAACTTTGCTCCTGTTGCAAGACTAGAAGCTATAAGAATGTTCCTTACCTATGCTGCATATCAAGGAGTCAAGGTCTATCAAATGAATGTCAAAAGTGATTTTCTAAATTGAAAGCTGCAAGAGGAAATATATGTTGAACAACCTCCTGGTTTTGAAGATTTTGAATATCTAAGACATGTTTACAGGTTAAACAAGACATTATATGGACTGAAACAAGCTCCAAGGGCATGATATAAAACTCTCTCAACTTTTCTATGTAAAAATAACTTTCAAAGAGAAAAGGTAGACACCACCTTGTTTCATAAGAAACACAAAAAACACATATTGTTAGTGCAAATTTATATTGATGATATTATATTTGGTTGCACTAATAATAAACTCTGTAAGAGATTTGCTACGCTAATGAAATCTAAATTTCAAATGAGCTTAATGGGAGAATGATTATTCTCCTTATGGAGTTAAGTATATTTGTTCGTACTTCTTGAAAAATCTCCATGATAATATTATGTGGTGATACCAAGCTTTGAGAAAAGTCTTTGATACTTATTTTAATAGTCAATGATGATGATTTTATATATTTATCATCATTAGAAGTGTGTTGAATATTTGGAGTTGTTTCGGGATCAAAACCGTTTATTTTCGGATTCTGTCCAACAGACCCTTCGACACGTTTAAATACATAACTTCTCGTATACAACTTCAAAAACTATTTCATAAAATTCAAAATAAAGTAGACTCTATAATCTTTTCATAGAATCATAGTTTTCATCATGAAACCTTATCAATAATAGCAGTTTATTCGTTTTCTGTTAGATCAGATAGTTTGATCTTGCTTCACTAATCAGTTCATAAATCCTTGCGTACAACTCCGAATATAAATTTTTAAACTATTGTGAAAACTAGACTTCAAAAGATTTTCACTGATATAAGGCTCGTTTTCTAACTCTTTCTGTGTAATTTCAGATTAAGTCACAAAGTGATCCCTATAATCAGTTTTTACAAATTAATATATCCGTACGTTTTGATTTATATCTTGAGATTCACAACTTCAAATCATGATCTATCAACTTTATCAAAAACTAGAAATGTGAGGATTTAACATATATTAAAATTGAAATTTATCACAGATCTAATGATTTTTCACAGAATTTATAAATAAGATGATCACCTTCGCTTACTAATGATGAAGGATACTCATCGTCTTCTAACCTTAGCTTTTCCTCAAATTTTCTTCTTCTTTTCTCGTGCTTATCTATTCTCTTGCATGACAATAAGTGTTCTTAAGTTTGCAAGAAGTTTTTCAAGGAGAAAAGAGGTTGTATTTATAGGAAAGTAAATCAATTAAAATAGTTTTGGTGGATAATTAGTGGATAATTAATTTAATTTAGGTGAATAGAAATTGTCATAAAGGAAACTAAGTGCCAATATTAGGTTTATGTCATTTTCTTATAAATATGGTATTGTCGTATTAAGACCGTATTTCTCTATATTTGCATATTAGAGTTGCATTTCATTCATATTTTGTATTCTTTCTTTATTATATCATCAAATAAGTCTTTTAACCCCAGAAAATAAAATATAACATACGATTATTTACTATTCACGTTAATTATCGTGAAATTAAATTTTACGTAATTTTTTGGGTCCTTACCATATCTTTTTCATTATTTTTGACAAACGAATTTTATAACCTGATTGTATAAATTACGACGTTTAATAATATATTTTTTATTTGAGAAAATAAATTATCTCAAATTTTTTGGATTTTTACATCATCATTAGTCTAAAGTATCTCCTGGAGCACCGTATAGCTTCCTTACCTCAACTTAAGTGGTTAACTAAGCTGCTTGGTTATAATTGATAGATCATACACAGGAAGGGAAAGGAAAATGCAGTAGCTAATGCTTTGCCTAGACTTCCCTCCTCTCATTTGGCTGCTGTGGTTATGAATACCTTGTTCTGAGTAACATTGCAGGATTAGAAAGAGCTGGGATGAGGATGAAAAGTTTCAGAAGTTTATTGAAGAGCTGAAATAGGACTCCGGTTTATATGCATGGACTCAAGATCAATTAAGAAGGAGAGGCAAGTTGGTGATTGGGTTTGTTCCTAATTTGGGGTTGGATATCTTCAAGGCTTGGCAGGATTCTCGAACTGGTGATCACTCTGGGGTACAAGCAACATATAAGGGAATAAGCTAAGCTCTTTTATTGGAAGGGCATGAAGAAAGATGTTCGAAACTACATTAGGGTATGTGAGGTCTGCCAGAGGGTCAAATATGAAACTGTGGCATCTCTAGGACTTCTGCAGTCTCTACCTATCCCTGCATCAACTTGGACTGATGTCTACATGGATTTCATATCTGGTCTCCCTTCTTCACATGGTAAAGAGGTAATATTTGTGGTGGTAGATCAATTTAGCAAGTATAGCCACTTTGTTGTTATGTCTCATCCTTACTCAATTTCTTCAGGGGCTCTTGCTTTCTTGGGTCATATGTTAAAATTACATGACATGTCTCAGAGGATTGTTAGTGACAAAGACCTTGCACTCTTGAGTTTTTTTTTTTTTTGGAGAGAGATGTTCAAGGTGTTAGGGGTTCACCTGTAATTTTCTTCAAGCTACCATCCTCAAACTGACGGGCAGATTGAGGTGGTTAATAGGTGCTTGGAAACCTGTCTTAGATGCATGACTGGAGACAAGCCAAAGGAATGGGCTTCCTGGTTGTCTTTGGCAGAATCGTGGTATAATACCACAATCTACTCTTCGATACAAATGACATCATTTGAAACTTTGTATAGCTACCCACCTTCTGTGCATATACCCTATGTTTCTGGGGATTCAAGAGTGGATTCAGTTAACAAGGTGCTTTTGGAAAGAGAAGAATTGATACAGGTGTTGATGCATCATTTAGAAAGAGCTCATAATCGAATGAAGACTTCAGCGGATAAAAGGCGCTCTGAGAGGGAATTTTCAGTGGGAGAATGGGTATATGTGAAGATAAAGCCTTATAAAACAGCAGTCCTTGGCATATAGATCGAATCAAAAGCTTGCACCTAAGTATTTTGGGCCATTTGAGATAGTGAAAAAGCATTGGAAATGCTGCATATACTTTTGACTTTGACTGATGATGCTAAGATTCATAACGTTTACCATGTATCTTTGCTTAAGAGAAGGATAGGCACCAGACTGATGAGCTCAACTTTTACAAAGCTTTGCTGTTAATTAAGTGCAGAAGTTTGTGCCTGTGCCTGTGGTGGACAGGAGCCTTGTGAAAGAAGGGTAATGAAATTGTAGTTGAGATTCTGGTACAGTGGCAAGGCTATTCGAGTAAGGATGCAACATGTGAAGATTTGTATGAGATGCAAATGAGGTTCTTTGACTGTCTTGGATTGAAATAAAGGTGGATTCTTGAGGGCAAGAATCGTTCAAGGGGGAGGAGTTGATATACCTTTATTTTTTCATGATATAAGGTGTTAGTCGTCGTTTGTTGAGAATAAGCACATGAGGTGCATTAGTTGGCTAAGTGGGCGCTATATGTAGATCGGTCTTTTTTGTCAATCAGAAATAAACAGAAACCCTCTCTCTCTTATCCGTTACTCTCTTTATCTTCTCTGTATTCTCCCTAAACTCTCTCTTCTTCCCCCAAATCCCCTCCGAATTCTCATTCCATTTTTCAGAGCTTATCAATGACCATATTCCCCCCAGAAAACAATGGCAAAATTAACCAAGAAAGTCATTGCCGGACTTCCCCAACGCAGGTGGGCATCTAAACCACAGGATTTCGTTCCCCTGAAAGTGCTGCAGATTCACAAAAAGTTATTCTTCTAATAACAGCCCTGGATACATTTTTAAACTTCATAAACAAAAGGATAATTCTAAAAGCAATAGGCGCACGAACCACAAAGTTGAAGTAGTGCGAGATGTTATATACATTTACACATGATCATGGCATTTCGACCCCGATATTGTACACATAGTTATATTATACGAACAATTCCGCACAGGCTTCAAGACTCACGGTACTTGCTCAGATCAAACGTCAGTGTTCTCGAGCAGCTGCATAATGAACATAAGACTACATTAGTTGCCATGAAAAATTCGGAAGTGTAACAATAGAAACATCATCAGAACAGAGGTCCTTCCAGATTTCACCTCCTTTCAGAGTCCCGGTACACCCCGATCAAAGCTTCAGCTTTGTCAAAGAAGCTATCCTTGAGAGAGATCACTATGCTCTGGAAACCAAAGGTCCCATCATCATCCTTATCGGTTCTCACTCCATGGCAAGATTTCGATTGGATAAACTGAGCTACTTTGGCAACATTCAGGTTATCTAGAGCAGCATCCACTTCATCCAAAATGAAAAATGGAGATGGTTTGAAGCTGCAGGTTTCATGGAGCCAGATAAAGAAGCAGAGCACCAATCAGTATCAACCATACGAGGGCAGACTGATGGAACCATTCAATGGTTTCACTAATGATGATTACCTGTGTATAGCAAAGAGCAGAGCTAGAGCTGCAACAGTCTTTTCACCACCAGAGAGTTGTTCCATACCACGGAAACGCTTTGTTGGGGGCATGGCCGTGTATCCAATGCCATGCAAGTACGGGTCATCCTCCTCGTCCAAGTTCAGATATGCTGCTCCACCCATTTGATGGGTGTTGCTCTTTGTCAGTTGTTTGTAAATCTTGTTGATATTGCTTGAAATATGGTTGTAAGCAGCCATGAATTTGGTGGTCCTACAGATATAAGACGATATTGAGTGCAAAAGAGAATCTTACCCGAAACCATTGCGACGCTGAGGTACAAGGATCACCTCAGCTGATATTTATGGGATTGCAGGCATGTGATAATCAAGGGCCAATCAAAGAAAAATCAAAAGCGTAGGTGCAAAAATATATAATCAAGGAAGAAAGGAAAGAAGTAGACATAAGGATCGAAGGATGCATGGAAAGTCATAGAGCTGCATCCATATTGAGCCTTTCCATGTCTGCATCACGACACAGGTTTAGATAAATGGGCTAGGCTGGTACACCATATAACCTAGAGAAATGCTTCAAAAGATAACAAAGGTGATTAAAAAGAGCAAGACAATTTGAGAACAAAAGTTCTAGCATTTAAGCACTTGTGACTTCAGCAATGAACTCGCAGTCCGCAGTGCGTTAAGCTAAGCAGCAACATACAAGGTTTGTTATTAGAAAAAATCCTATTAGAATTGGTGTCATCAGACTCATCACAAGTTCATTTATCGACAGAAACAAGCCCTGGTCTGCAAGGTGAGACTGCATACAATTTCTTGCAGCACTGAACATGTAAGCAGCCAAAACAAGTCAAAGAAACTATACCTTTGGTTCTTGACTGAAATGAACTTGTCAGTAATCTCTTTCTCCTCTTTCCTAGCAGCTTCAAACTCCTCGGACACTAGCCTTTCCTTCTCTAATAGAGCCGCATACTGGTCCAAGGCTTTCAGATTAGGAGCCGTTTTTTCAATATCTGAAATGAGGCCATCTATCCTGTGCTTATAGTCAATCTCTTGCTTTTCTCGTTCGCTGGAACTCATCTCCTTTCGAAGCTCAATTTTCAACTTACTGAAATCATACTCTGGGCCGCTGGTGGAAGATCCAGTTTCCATTGGATCAGAAGTGGTGGGAAGAGCTATTTGTTCCAAATCACACTTGTCCACAATCTCTTGCTTCTTAGACAATAGATTATCGATTTGTGTCTCCTGCAGAAGTCAAAGAAAAATTTAGAAAGATTACCATCTATCAGCTCAGCAGATATAATGATAGATGTGAGTTATAAATCACCTTAATACTTATTTGATTATTTAGTTTCGTCAATTTCGACATGGTAGAGGAGATCTTCTTATTTAAGTGCTGAGCACTCTTGTCATGCTCATCCAAACTGGATTTCAACTCTACAAAAGGGAGAAAAAAGCATCAGCGATTCTCAAATCCATACTCATTTTTTGAAGGAAGCCATTACTCAGTACAATCATATAAAAGGAATGACACGATAGAAGCAAAAGCATTTGTAAAATAAGCTACATCATATGCAATTGCAGATTATTCCAAGACACCCAAAATCTTTAGATGCAGACAACCATTTTTACAAGTTTTACCAAGTTACCGTGACAACAATTTTTACATGGCTTCGTTAGACCAAAAGAACTATGAACAAAAAAAGATGATTACACAACATAACTTTGAGTTGCCGAAAAAGATGGTTGCACAAAATTACTAAATTTTCTATGATATACTAAAAAAAGGGGGCGATTACCCCCTTGAAACATTATAATTTCATATTACCTCCTTAAAAATCATTATAGGGACAGTTTACCCCTTACTACAAATCTCATACAAAAAGACAAAAATATCATCTAAAATACCCACTTTCCACAAATTAATTTTTTTACATTAAAAAGAGAAGAAAATATCTTCTAAAAATAATGAACAATAAAGTTTCAAATTTTTCACCCTTTTTCCCTCAATTTCTCCATTATCCAAATGACTAAAACAATTTACCGAAATTGTTTTTTTTAATTGAATTTTGTTGGTATCGATAAAATTGCTTCATTATCGTGCAACAAATTTCAAACGTTTGAGCACAATTATTAGTTGTTAAATTCGAAAAATGATGTGCTAAGTTTTTTTTAAAGCCCATATCAATAACTTAAATGTTTTTATTATAATAAGAGCACTTTTTTACAAAAAAGTTCAAGGGGCATTTTAGTCATGATATGTGATGATTTTGGATGTGACTTGAAGAAAAAGAGTAAAATGTTCATATAATAAGTTTTAAAGGATAATATAGAATTACTCCCTCCTCCCATATTAATCGCTATATTTTTTTTATTTGATTAATCTCAAATAAATTACAACCTTTCCTTTTTTGGTAACCTTTTAACATTAAAAAACCAAATCAATCTATCTGTTATAGTATGTCTCATATTTCCTCTATCAAGTACTATAATAAACTCCACTACTATAAAAAAATATTCTTTTTTAATCAAAATAGACACAAATTCAACACACGCATAATTGTTCGTGCCAGATCAAAACGTTTCAATATATATGGGACGAAGAAAGTATTAAGTTTCAAGAGGGTAATGTGGAACCATGTAACTTTTGAGGGGGTAATATGTCAAAGCCCCACCAAAAGAAAATAAAAATAAAAATTTGAGGGCTTAAACAACTCCATGAGTGAAATTTCAAGACCACATTACAGAGCGATGTATTGTAAAATAAGTTGTTCCAAGTTTCCTGTAATATTTCATCTAATTTCTGCCTTTATGTACACTACAACCATCAATTTTCCCTCGCGAGCAAGGGACTCATTTTACTCCTGCTATTGTTTTGACCCTGCTTCTTCTAGTTGTTCATCTAAATTCATGCCCTCATTAGACAACAAAATCTCTTGCCGAGAATAAGATAAAAAACTACACTAAGGAAATGTAAAAGGAAAACTTAACTAAACAAATAGCTGAGTCACATCACAACTCTTTCAAAGCATGGGGGCATACCATAGTTCTAACACCACCACCAGAATCGGATCCGTACCATTAAAGCATCACAATTTAGAAGCAAAAAATAAGAATAGGTGCTAACATCCTCAATGAACTCTTATGCACCCGTAAGATAGTCTACTTGGCCAGTCATGGTATCACAAAAGAGAAGGGTGAAGATGAAAGTTCCTTAATCAAGGTCAGGTTAGGCCATGACACCATAGGTGAGACACCATTGCAGTATTATCCACTATTTTAAATATCCCCGATATGAGTCGATATATCGTTTTGGACACCTCACCTATACGATATTGTATAATTAATCTAATAAGGAAAAAACAGGTCAATATCACAAGATATAACAGTCAAATCCGATATATCTACAGATATCCGATATAATGTTTTTTTAATCATAATATATTTTTAGGTAAAAAAATAGTTTTAAAACATTTTTTGTTGAAATACTTTAAAAACATTTTTGAATTGTTTTTCAAAATCAGATTAGATCCTATTCTACTACTACACATTGACGCAAGCATCTAAGGAATCTAGGAAAAAGACATTGGATTATCACAAAATTCATCAGAGGGAGAAACAAAGCCTGGCATACCACTATAAATCATCGACGTTGGATGAAACAGATGGAGAAGAAATGATTGAAGATGAAGATTAGAGTAGAGTATATTTCAATCTTTATTTCGTAAAACGATATTGTTCTAATGTTTTCAATATTTTATGCTTAAGTTTTGAATATTTTTCTATGGTGTTTTAAACATTTCATCATATATTTCACTTATATATATTACAGTCCAAACTAAATCCGATATTCATGCATATTTCCGATATATCATCCACTATCTGATATCCGAAATATAAAACCTTGGTATTATCCGAGAGAAATAGGAGTTGCATGATGCATTGTGGCCATATGCTATATTATGTGAACTCTTGGAAGAGTTATCCACATGACCATGGTAGCATGCACAGGAAGTGTAAGGAAGATAGGACAATGTCAAGCATGCCACCATATGCAGAGTGATAATGCTAGGAGATAATGAAAATTATGTATAGCATCACTACTTATCCATCCCCTTCTCTACCAAAAAAAAGATTTTTACATATAACCACCTCAAATCTTTGATATTTATAAAAAAAAAAACCATCTTAAATCTTCATATTTATAAAAACACTATTCAAATCATACGAAATTTTCAAAAACACTACTCAAATCATATGAAATCAAAAACACTAAAACCATATGATATTTTCAATAAAACTGTTATCCTTAGTAAAATCGTTATCTTAAACGATTTTTTTCTCGTGTCTAATCTATTCATTAACATAGTTTTTTCATCCTTTTGAATGAAAACCTATTGTTTTCACATTATTTCTACATTCTCGTAATCTTTTCTGTTTCTCAAATCTTAGTTCTCTTATTAAATTTCTCTGATTCGATCACTCAAATAATAATTCTCGTTCTTTTGAGTGTAAAAAATAAAAGAATTAAACAAAGGGAAAAAGAAAAAAAATGTCAAATATTGTTAGAGTCGATAAATTCACTAACAGTAACAAGTATTTGTAAATTTCATAAGATTTGAGTAGTGTTGTAAATATGAGGATTTGAGATTGTTTTTTTTATATATAAATTCCTATGTAAAAATCCAAAAAAAAAAAAAAGAGATAGAAGAGAAGAAAAAAACTGAACTCCAAATATTGGCTTCTCAGATGAGTGGAGTGAACATGCCACTATTATTACAAGATGCTAGTTGTCTGATATTCTATCTTTCCAAGATGATTATATCCTAAAAAGCCATTCCTAGAACGACAGTCATTGTCATAAAATAGCGAGTTTATTCTGCTAGAGTTTAACAATATCTTGAGCATTACCTAGTATAACAAAGCCAAGGCCAGCGAACGACGCAAACTTTGATCAATCATGAAAACTAATCTGACCTAAACCAACCAAACCAAAGCTACTTAGACTAGTACATGCTGGAAGTGGCCATTTTTGGCACTTTCAGCTCTTTATGCAAGAACAATAGTCGAGCAGGATGATTGGGAAAAATACTCCAGCAAGATCATCATAGCACAAATGCATGTGGGATGAAGCAAATATGACAAAGTTAAAAGAGATATTGCACACCGTCCACTTCTTCCTTAAGTTTGTTGATCTCAGATATGATATTCTCCTTTTCTTGATTGGCCTTGATTTCTCTCTCCTTCACCTTTTCGAGTTCCTCGGTAAGAGCAGTGAGAGAATGTCGCAATTGCAAGACCTGTGACTCCATATCTTGATTTTTCTCATAAATTAACCTGGCAATAATATAAATGCATAACTTCTGATTAGACAAAAGCCGACCCAAATTAACAAAAATTCTTGAATCAAAGGGACTCCAACTACAAGACCACAAAAAGGTGCTTTGTTCTAGGCTAAACCCTCTTGTACATTAAACCTGACTTCAACACGCTTTTGTTAAATAAAAATAAAAAAGTGGAAACGGCGGAAGCAGTTAGTGGTACTTCCAACGTTTAAAAGTGCATGGACATCAACAGATACATACTGGTATTTCAACTTTGAAATCTGGTTACTCAGAGTCACCCTTTTCTCAGCCAGCTCCTGGGCAACAGCAAGCTGTGTCTCTTCATACACACGGATGTTTTCGACTCCGACAGACCTGCTGAAGTCTCTGTATATGCGGTCGACAATTTCATTTATCCTTCTCTCGAGTATTTTGATTTCCTCAGCTCTCTTCTTGATTATAGTATCTCGCTAATAGACCGCCATAAACTGCATTTCAGTCCATGCAAAAAACAGTCATTATAAAAGAACCTAACAATCTTGCACCTTTTCACTATCAGCCTCAATTTGACGGATCTCTTCTTCTATGTTTTTCTTTTCTTTCACCAGGCTTGCAAGTTTTTCCTTCGTATTTTTCTGCAAAAGAAATCCACAAACAATCCAATTTTGATCAATCAAAAATGAAGAAGACATTGAGAAATCTAACAGAAAAATTGTTCAATCATAATTCTCGAATGTGCTAATGTTGATGAAGTTCATTAATGACAATTCTCAAATGTCCAATCGGTTTGACATGAAGAAGTTCATCCTACATGAGAATTTCATGTTAAGATCCCATGACCTAACTCTACAGTTGCTCTTATGTTTTTGTGTACAATAACCTCAATTAAAACAGTCAGACAAATTATCAGTCAATCAAGCTAGCATGTTACCTCTTCAATCTCGGCATATCTCCTTCTCTTTTCAAGACCACTTAGTTTACCAGATATCTCGGACTCTCTGAGTTGAATCTCCCTATGTGAAGGAAGACCCTCAAGCTTAGCCTCAAGTTCCTGCTTTTTATTCTTGAGTCCTGTCAAAAAAGAAGTCAATACAAGAAGAGAGTTTCATAATCCAAACCGAACTTCCATACAAACCTTCTACTTTTTTCTCATCCCACTTGTTTGACTTAGCTTCCATTCCACTAGTAGTTCCCCCGGTTATTGTGCCAGCTTTTGTAAGCAGAACGCCATCCGTTGTCACCACTACAAATATTGACAGCTTGATGTCAGAATGAGAGTCATCCAAACCAAACAGCATGCAGAAATAAAATAAGACGCACCTTTAAATCGCTCCCCACTCCAGCTAAGAATCTTGGCATTATCAAGATCCTCACACACTAAAGTATTTCCAACCGCAAACATAACTGCTCTCTCCAGAATTGGATCAAACTTGTTCATGGTTAAGAATACAATCTTAAACAACAATAAACAACTTGTTTCATTATGAATTCATTGCAGTATTGAATTAGTTTACGAATGCCAAAGAGCATAACTCAAAACCAAAAAGACTGTTAAAAAAAGAAAGAACACTAATGATCAGCAAGAACTCAATCAAATGAATACAATAACTGCCAAGGATATTGTAGAACATCAATCACCAACTTCGAATTATGTCCAACATGTCGTAGCCTCTCATGCACTGGTTTCACACGAATGGAGCGAAGAGGAATAAATGTCTGAGGTGGAAGCCTCTGAAGTTTTAAATACTGAAACATAAGGTAGCAACAAAATGAATTTTGCTTCAGACCTAGATGCAACACACTCTCCATAGTGCCATGAGTATAAATATAAAATAAAATTACGAAGTAGTGGAAATAAAGCCAAGAAGCAATCAATGAGTCAGTGCAAACTAATTTCAACTCTCAACCTGGTAGTTGAATATAAAGCATAAACATATCAATCAAAGATTTCCATGCATACTACAGTTGACCACTGAGAAGGTAGAACATGCATTCCAGCAAACCCGATCAAAGCAGACCATGCTACACAAGAGGAAATCACAAAATGGGAGACGAATGAAACAAAGAGTGACTGAGAAACTTTTTCGTCCACATAAATAAGTATTTGCAAGTCCAGCCAATATAAGTCAACTCTTCAGCATTTTCACTCCAAGGTAAAATCGAAGAGCCTTGCCATCTATCCTTGATAAAATGTAGTGAAATTTTCAGCTTTCTTAATACAGAAACCATCTATCCTTAAAACCAGGTGCCAAAGAGTAAAACCAGCACCTTGCCATCCCAAAAGACACCATTTGTCCAGTCAAAGCATCAAATTACTTTCAATAAACAAGCCACCACAGACTCATTGAAAATTCATTCTTCATAGAGCTACAGATAAAGAATAGATAATCCAAAGTCCTAAACAGTACATAAATAAAGGAACAAACCAAAAGACTGTTCAACAATTAGATCAGGGTTCACAAAAATCCAATAAGAGAAGAAATTGGGAAACTATGTCTTTCTGAGAATAAGGCCAAAGGCAACACCAAAATTTATGGGTCACTTTCTTAGCTTCTTTGCGCACGTGTAAAGAGAGAAGAACAATTCATTCATACCTTAATGCATTCTTTTGCTGTTTGGTCGTCCTCTACTACCACCGCATCCATAAATCTGCCCATAGCAACAGTAACAGCCAAAAAATATTTCTTTGACGTAGGGCGACAAAGATCGGTCATTCGGCCATGGACACCAGGAAAATGGTGTTTGAGAGCAGCAACTGTTTGTGATAACTGAGCATCCCGTTCATTATCATGCCTAGTCGCCTTCAGTTCACGAAGGGCATGCTCCAATTCCGTAATTTGGAGTTTCACAGATTCATACTGGCTTCTGCAATGGTGATTAAAAGCAAAAAACAATGGCAAAAGAACCAATATCCTAAAACCAGGTCTATCAAATACAAAGTGAGAACAAATTAATCATGATAAGAAAGAAGATCAGCATAGGGTATAGCATACCTAGACTCCTGATTACTTCTTCGTATCTCTTGTTCTTCCTTCTTCAATAATGCCATCTCTTCATCATGCTTCTTCCTTGCATCTTGACTTCTTTTACGTTTCGCCAACATTTCATCCTCCAATGATTTCAACTCTTCCAAGCGACTTCTTAACTGCTGAAGATTCTCCTCCGAATACTTTTGAGCTTCTATGTCAGCACGTTGTTGCCTATCAAGCAACTCTTTCTCATTGCTCAATTTTGAAGTTCTCTTTCCAGCTTCCTCCTTTCTAAGAACCATTGTGCAAATGCATCACATTAAGATTGATTCTCCAAATGAATCCACCACAACCTCTCTGCAACTACTGGGAAGATAGGACATAAAGCATACCTGCTTCCATTTATTTCTCCCACTTGGATTATACATCACTGATAAAAGTATGTCCGTAAATAGGTATACAGTCTACTTGACACGACAGGACAGCAGTTGTAGGATAGGAAAGGGAAGGGTAGGGTATTGTCATTTTAGGGTCGTCTAGGGTATAGGGTAGGCTTAGGGAAAAAAGGAGGGTTATATGTTACTCCCTCCGTCCAACAAAAAGAGCGACACTCCAAAAAAGTCAATATTCAACATGCATTTTGATAAACTTCATTATTATAGATAACAATATTCGATTGTCCCACAACCACCATCATATGAAAGTATATAATTTATATTATGATTAATGTTTCACGATAAATTTATGTAAAACCATGTTTCGTCATTCCACGATGCTGGTCAAAGTTTACCTCAATAAACCCCCAAGTCAAACCAATGCATTCTTGTGGGACGGAGGGAGTATATATCTTCTATTTATTTTCCATCTAATGTATGTGTACATTGACATTTTTTTAATTAGATTTTGCTGTGATATTCTTCTATTATTATTGCTTCTCTCTTGTGTTTGTTTTATATTTCTTATTATTTACTCTGTCCCATATTATTTATAATATTTTTCTATTTAGACATCCCAAAATATATACAACGCTTCCTTTTTAGACAAATATTTAACATAAAAAATATCAAATCTATCTCATCAATTACAGTACACCTCGCTAACTTCTCTCATAATTGCTACAATAAGCTCCTAACCATTAAAAAAAATATTTTCTTCACGAAAATTCACAAAAAATCAACACATAAGTTTTCGTTAATTCAGGATGGACTATGGAGAGAGTAATTATCCATATTATGTGCAACAGAGATAAGACTAAATGCATATTGCACTCCCAAACTCCAACCTGAGTTCTGACAGAGCACCTTAGTATTCAATCGCAATTCACCACATATAGTCCTTCAATTATTTACATCCACAAGAAGAAGAAATGAAGAACTCTAAGATAAGTCGTAAAGGAAGAAAAAATTAACAAAAAGATCACTGCAAGGTACTCCAACCATGGAAATTGCACAATATCATAGCAACGACGAATGACCATTTTTAGAAGCAGCTTTAAGGCAATGATTCACTAGTTTAGCATTAGTCATACTAAACTTGACATTTATTTCATAAAAGTATGAAATTCCTTTCCTGGCTGTCATTCCATTCTTGACCATTAATTCCAAGTGTCAACTAATATCCAATAATACACAAAGAAAAGCTGGCTATCAATGACATATCAACTACGCTATTGTCCACTCAACTCATTAAGCTCTTTTAAGCATCACACCAATCCAGTTATCATGAATAGAGAGTAAAATAAAACTTAAGAGCACAAGGTGACACCTATCAAAAAGAGGAAGAAAATCAAATGACGAGTAAAAATGAGAATTCTTACATTCGATAGTATTCCTGCAACTGGTCATCAGCTAACTGGATCCTTCCTCCAACATCTTGACCTTCTCCTTCTAGATTCTGAAGTCGTTCATTCAGAGATGACAAATCATTCTGAAGCCTTTCTATCTTAGTATCATGTTTTTTTCTTTCTTCTTCCTTCTTATTGAGATCCTTTTGGGTACTTTTGATTTTTGACTTTATGCGGAATGCTTGCTGCTCTAGCTTTAGAAGTTCAGGTTGCTATATGGAAAAAAAAAATTATAAGCTCTGGACACAAGGGACGCAAAAAAGTCAAACACTTATTAGCTCAGGACAAAAAAATACGCAAACCAGAGACTAACAGAAGAAGGTTTATCTAGTGGCATTGATATTGGTAATGCAAGTTTTCAGAAATTCAATCGTCACTCTTCAGGAGAAGCACTACTTATAATATAACAAGCGCCTCTCTCTGAAAAGTGCTGTTACTGACACTATTGTGAGCCCACTGCCGCTGCACAGCGGTAGCCCACTGCCATTACTTTTGAGCAGATCTACTACAGCTGGCGAGTAGCTTTTCTGCTATAGAGATGCTGTTTGGGTGCAGTTCGAGAACATTCATGCATTCACAATTCATGTGACACTATTGATATTTTTGAAGGATGCCCTCTTTGCTCGTAGCAGAACTCTTCATAATAGGCCGAGGTAGATACGAAGGAGGAAGGCAATGGGAAAGGAAAGGTTTCCTTTAATGAATTTTACCCCGATGCTATTAGCCTTGTGTATCACAGAGGGAAGCTTGTCTGAAAAATGAAAAGGTGCGGAGAACTGATTAACGCATCAAAAGACGGTGCATGCATAAGTTCAACATTAGCTTCGTCGCTTGCTTTTAATGAGGTCAACTAAAAGCAACATTAGAATATTGGTTTTTTTTATACAAATAAGCAGTTGAACTTAGATATATATATATATCAAAATTGCTAAAAATAAAGTAAATTTATAACTCGAAAAGAACAAACCAAATCTGTGTTCCTCATATTTGTCTGTTCCTCTAGTACAATTACCGAAAGCATGAAGTGCAATCACTATTATGTCTGATCCTCTAGCTCCAATTACCGAAAGCATAAAGTGTAAACTATTTAAAAGACAAATCACACACCAGAACCTTAAGAGTTCTAAATTTAGAGAAGAATGAAAATAGCAGGCCTACTTTCGACCAGTAAACCTATATTAATTGAGTTGAACAGTATAATGGCACAAGACCTGAACCATCATCACTAAAGGTCATAGACGACTCACATTTTGGTCAAGCCTGCTATTTTTCTCTGCAATCCTCCTCTCGTATTTGCTGATCTCTTTCTGGTATTTAGCCAACACCTTTTGCTTTTCAAGCTTCTCACGTTCGCTATCACTTAATTCCTGAACCAATTCTCTTTGGTGGCTTTTATCAACCTCACGCTCCGTATCTAGTTTCTCAATGTCCCTTTCTATGTTGTACAGTTGCCACAAATAATGCTCTGTCTTCAATTCTTTCTGCAAAAGCACAAGCAAACAGCGACAAGCCAATAATTCAAAACCAAACTCATTAAGCCAATTGCTACGATAAAATAACATTGAGAATTTAAGACGTACTGAGAATGGTCAATAGAATATATCAAGGAAAGTATTGATAGCACATATTTGCTATTTATGGAATCCAAAAAAGAGAAAGAGAGAGAAAAAAAAAGGAAGATACCAAATTTTCCTGCAACTTTATATGCTTCTCAGCTTCAACCTTCTGCTCCCTCTTTTGTTTCCTCTCCATTACAATGGTTTTCTTCCTTTGATAAACAAGAGCAGATTTTTCTTCCGCTAATGCCTTCTGTTCCTCTAGCTCCTCATATTCCCTCTTGTGTTCCTCAGAGCCAGAAATCTGCTCCAGAAGTGCAGTAAGTTCCTTTGGATTCTTGGACGCAATCGACTCCACATCACCCTGAATAAAAAGCAAGCATAGTGTCATCTTAGACATTAACATATCCTTGACAACAAAAACAATTGTTCAATCCATCCTATGAGGTCGATTACATGAGTATAGAACTATAACTGTACCCCATCAACTGCAAAGACCTCGGTGAATAATGTCGTAAAAACGTAGGTAGGACTATCAACAATGATTAAGCCACCTTCTAGCTTCAAGGGTGGTAAATAAGCTATGTGCATATTCCAATTGCTAATTAGTACAGACCAATGACATGTCTGGACAAAGAGACCAGGAGAGATACATATGCCACTACCTTATAACAACTAAATCGGGTAAGATGTCGAGGAACCAAGCAATTTCCTACTGCATTTCGGGACCCTCTAGAGCTTATGAACCACATTCACAAATGCTCAAACTTACGTTTTCTAGAGCAGGCATCACTCTAGGTCACGATAAGTCATGACATCTCTTTACATTCTCTTCGAACTAATTTCCTCACCCACTCTCAAGCTATAGCATACTAACAACTAGTATTCCCTTCTTCAGGGGTAGCGTTTAAGACGGCTAGATGCATAGAGTCTTACCCATGTGTTGAAAAACAGAGATCAATGAAAGCACGAAACACACACCCAAATGAATCAATCAAGCATTCAATTCACCTGAAAGACGAGGAAATTCCGAGCCTTAACCAGAATCCCGAGCTCCCTCAACTTCTCATTATAAACCTCCCACCCAACAACCCTCCCATCAATCCTATACTCACTCCCACCACTTCCTCCCACAATCCCCCTCATGAACTCCACCTCACTCCCATCCCCCTTCTCATACACCAGCTTCACGTACGCTCTTCTCCCCTTCGCCTCCTTCTCCTTATCCTCAAACGCGTAAATCAAGTCCTTCAGCTGCGCTCCTCTTAGGTGTCCGGTTCGGACTCCGAGCACGAAGCTGATCGCATCCATCAGGTTGGATTTCCCGGCCCCGTTTGGGCCGATTATGGCTGTGAAGTCGCGGAATGGGCCGATGGTTTGGTGCCCCTTGTAGGACTTGAAGTTCTCGAGCTCGAGTCGGTTGAGCTTGCCTAGGGCCGGCATGGTGGTGGTGGCGGTGGTGGCAGTGGTGGCCATGGTGGTGGTGGTTAGGGTTAAGATTAGGATTAGGGTTTAGGGTTAGGGTCTGAGGAGTTGGGGAGTGAGGGAAGTGAGAGAAGTGGCGCGATTGGGGAATGAAAGAACACAGGCCCGGTTTTTGTGTGAAATTTGCTAAAGACTCTTTTTGACTGGGATTTTAAGACATGTTTGGAAACACGAGAAAGATGACGTGACGCTTGTCCCCCTCGCCCTATATTTTCTCACGATAAATTGTATTCCATTTTTTTATAATATTATTTTCATTTCGAAATTCTTACCACATATTAATCGAATATATATATATATATATATATATATATATAATTTGAT
>LIEC01012149.1:88416-103780 GCA_001925005.1 Drosera capensis
ATTTGATATGATATTAATGAACATAAATATCTTCATAATTTTTTAGACTAATTTCTTTATTTAGCATAAAGTAACGAAGTAAAAAAAAATTACATGAGAAGATCGGATAAATTAATGTATTAGTTAGTATGAAGTAATCATAATGATACAAAATTAAGGAATTATTAGATTTGTTCTATTTAGTTAATTAATTTGATTTGTTTCACATGGATAATGTCAAATATTAAACTTTTATCATAATTGGTGCAATAATTCATTAGATTGACCACCTAAATAACTTTATACATTGACTATAATATGTTAGCTTACAAATACTTCTAAATTGGTCACTTAGATGTGTTGATAGGTTAATCAAGTTAATGATTCAATGTAGGTTGGTCATGTTTATTAGCAATTAGATAAGTTATTGACCAACCTATCTTATTATAGTTTATCTAAGATCATTTAACATATGAATTGTAGATCAATCTATGTTATTATTTTATTCATGTTTGGTATATTTCTTGATTGATTCAATTATCTATTTTATGTATCCATGTTATCATGGTATGTGAACTAGATGATTAGTTTAGTTATTCAATATATCTTGGTAATTAAAACTATAGTGAACTTGATTAAAGATATCCCATTTAGTCCAACCAAATCATTCATTTATTGAAAGTTCGGAGATAGCTTTCTGTGAGATTAGAGGGGGTGAATAGTTTCTCTTTTCGAGTTTTACTATCAAACTCATAAAAGTTAGTTAGACAGTAGAGTTGCTCTTACCTTACTGTAGTAATGAAGAACCTTACTGCAGTAATATTAATTCCTTTCAACTTACTGTTGGGTTGAATTTGATTAGTAATAGGGTTAAATATAATAAAAATCATAAAGTAAAAACACAAAGGTTTTTATAGTAGTTAAAATATACAGCTAAATTATAACTATACCTCTTACTCCAGTCTTTTCTTGATTATTAGAGTGATAAATCAAGAGGATAGCACTGCGCGTGATTGTTCAGGCTCACAATCAACTTGTCACTTTACAACGAGTAAATGACAATATAAACCGATTACAAGATCTTTCTGTCTCCTCAACAAGGCTCAGAACAGCCTCTTGGAATTATTTGTCTAATACTAGTGCTATTTAAAACGGCCTTCAATAGTTGATTCAGATCTTCAGTTATCAACTTCTTTCTCATCTCACTTGAAAGCTTATTGCACTTATCTTTATAGAGCAAAGGAGATTCAACAATTCAAAGTTTCAGAAATCTTGGGCATTGCCTCTGTATTTATAGACAATCCTAAATTTATATATGTTGTTGAACTAGTCCTTTCTTAAAAATGTCACTTTCATGCCATCCTGACACCATATTCACTTACCCGTGACTTTTGATGTTGATACAAAGAAATACGGTGACACAGCACAAAAGGCAACCTGCCATCTCTGACTTCATCTGAACTCTTCTGTAGCCCCCAACCTTGTTGTTTCCCCACAACTCTTAGTTTTTGGTTAAGTAATTAGGAATTCGAATTTAATTGAATATTTTATCTCTCTATGAAATCGACCCTTGCTCATTCTATCTACATATTTATATTATAAATGAGGAACTAATCTTGACGCACAGACGACGACGCATCAGGCGATCAAACATAATTTTTGTAAATTAATCGTAAAACATCAATGATTGTGTACGTTACTTACTTCAACATAAAATATATTCCTAGACGATCACACGTGATTTGATATGAAAATAAGACTAGTACTCATGCATATAGAATAGTATAAAATACATTTGTTTTGCAAAAATTATGAGACAGAGAGAATATATAATATTTTTTTTATGAGAAAAGTGTGTGTAACTAATTAAATATATCAACTCAATATTAAGATATAAGTTTTTTACAAATAAAATCTGCGTCAACCTGTACTAACAAGTGTCAAAAACATTACACTATTATCAATTAGTTGTAGTTGATCCTTTTAATTACCATTTAGTTCTTAAAAAGATACATTGTCCAAATTATCATCATTTCTAATATGTAAATAAAATAATTCCACTATATATAATATTAACCAAATAGAATGTAGGAGTCCATTCGACTCAGATATGTTAAACTTGATTGTTCAATATAATTGAACGACTGAGATTAAATATTAATATTGAAAAAAATCAAACGAATTACTTTGTAAAAAGAAAAAGGCAACAACAAAAGACTAAAAAATAAATGATAGGCAACAACAAAATATTTATTTTAGCCCAGAACTTCTTTCTACGTATCAAATAACTACTTTCGTTTATATGTCTTTATATCTTTAATGTCTATTTTTTTTATTATCACAAGTATATGACTTGACTCGAAAGACGACTCCAAAGAGAAGAAAGACTCAGAGTACAGAAATAATACATCAATCATTGGGGAGGCTTGTAAGGTCCACGATTCAACTTAGAGAGGAGTGAATAGGTTAATTCAAAAAATTATTTAAACTTTTGTAGCGGATTTCTATTTCTTTGCAGAACACTGTTCTATGCAGACCACTTAGGTGGTCTGCATTTGATGCTTGGTGGTCTGCTGCAGAGATTTCAAACTCTTTGAGTTTATCTCTGTTTAGCTATGATAATTCGTTTCTAATAGTTCAAAATATTAAGCAATTAAAGCAAGTAAGAGACACGGTATTTATACCAGTTCAGAAACTCGTTATCAAATGATAATCGAGAGCTTAGTCGAGTCTTCCCTTGGTGACCAGTGTAGTCAAGCCAAGAGGTAAGTATCACTATCTTCTTGTTTGTAGCTTACAAGAAACTTCTTTTTACAAGTTATCTAACTTGTACAAAAGATGAAGTACTCAAATCCTTTGCACAGATCTAATATACTAGACTCTGCTGCAAGTTGTGTTCTTCTACAGACTAGTGATACTCCCTTCACTGTATTCTTCACGAATTAGCTCTCTTGAATAATCTTTAAATTTATGATTGCTTTGTACGCTTTCCTTTCAATCTCATTCAACAGCCTTACTTCAATGAGGCTCAACGATTTCCTTTTATAGGATCAGGAAATGAACCCAATAAACACGGTACTGTTTCTAATATGACATCTTGTCACGCGTGTCCCCCAACTGATATTGACAATCCACCTACTTTAGATTCTCGTACTACTGTTGTCTATACCTCAAATCTTCGTTTTACTGACTTCAGACCTTTGACCCAATCCCAGCAACCATCTCTGCTGTACTTCAATCTGCTGCAACTTCCTGTCTGCATCAAGTATTGTAAGACTTGGTCTGTATTTTGCAACCCTAGTCTTCACCAAGTCCTTGCTGCAACCTCCAGTCTACACCCAGATCTGGTGCACTTCATGCTTTACTGTGTTGATCTATGTTTGCAAGCTCAATCCCAGATCCTGAAGTATTTGTAGGTCTTTTGTTGTCCATGAATGCCTTAGTTGCTTATCCAAAAACCTCTATAGTAATCTGCATCTGGTGGCTCATACAATGTCCATCATTTGTAGCCGTCTACTCCTCAGTATCCATCCTACACTACAACTATCTACTTGTTTTATAGCCTAAGCATACTAACTATATTATGACTAATACTTCTAAGTTTTGTTCCATCAATTTCTATACAATTAGAGGGATTCCAAATTTCTATTAAGGCTGCTCATAAAATTTTATTTGCGTACCTATATATTTCGTGTGTCGTCTTGCACCTTTTGTGCGGTTTCAATGAGGTATCGGATACCAACATTGAGATGATTCGGGCCTCCCTCCATAGAGTAGCCCGTGGTCTCGTTACAACGACGTCGAAACCGTGCATACATGCGAAGAAGATAGGTGATGCCTACCACTCCATTGGTAATAAAAAGCTATTCTCACAAAACACTTTCCGATCATGCACAAAAAAAAAAAAAAAACCCAACCATAAATCCATGCTCTTCCCCAAAACTACTCTCCCTCGACAATTGCAACGTCCGTCATCGCTGACAAGTTCCCACTACATGTTAGTGATGAACCTATATAGGAACCAATTGTGGATGCAGTTTATTCAAGTCCCTGTTTTTAAATTAGTGTTTGTGACATCATGAAACGTATGTTTAAGAAACAACGTCCCACAAAAGACATTGTTTATGCAACGTCGCATAAGAGGCAATGTTCATCCAACTACGTCCCACATTGACAACGATCTAAGGAATCAACTCTACAATGTAAAACGGGACAAATATAAATGCTTTGAAAAGGAAACAATGATGTTATCATTGATGTGTAGTGAACATCGTCATACATGACCTTCGTATATAAGATGAGAAAATATGTATTACAAAGATGTTTCATCTCCATAAATAATGAATGGATTGGCTACAATGATGGTTTATTATAATTTTATGTGTTATGTCCACATTTATTAACACTTCTCCTTAGCACATTTGTACATGTCTTGTTAAAAACTTCTATGAAAAATCCAATTGAAAGAACCGACAGAGGGAAAATGAGTACATGACATACACTATCAAGCATTGCACAAACTGCGAGGTTTAATACCTTTAACAAGAAATAAAGCCTATATATGGGACAAAAACCATAACAAAAAAAAAAAAAGAAAAAAAAAGTACAATCATAAATTTTTCGGGATTTCATCCTTGTGGGATGGACTATTTGCTCCACTCGATGCCAGCAACCTTTGACAATGGCTTACTGAAATCAAAAAATGTACAGCGATCCTATGCAACCATTCTTATGAAATTTGATGGATACAAATTTCATCTATATTTTTAGTTTGGTTAAAAATGAATGATTCTTGTGAAATTTATCTTTTAACTCAATATCAAGATTTCCATCATATGATTGTGCAATGCAAAGTACGAGCATTGACTTTAAATAGTATAATGAGGGTAAAACTCATTGTGAATTTTGACTTTAGATATATTCTCGAATGACGTCAGATAGTGCTATAAATTCTTCTGGTTTGAAGAAAAGAGAATCGATTTTCTCTTTCTATTTCGATAATTGTTGTACCTATGATGGCGAACAATAATCACTCTGTTGAATTAGACCAAGGATTAGAGATAATCTATATAGTGATAGAACATCAAAGATCATATTTCGTGGTTTGATAAACCTGACAAATGGTTACTTAATAGTAAACATCAATATGTCCAATGTCAATATATTATTTAATAGCTTTTTTGTAGAATTGATATTTGTAGTTATTTATAGCTCATTTCTAGAAACAACACTGTGAATTACAATGCTCTCATGATGTTGACATAAGGAACTTAAGCTCCTTTGCATTCATTGTTGACCACTTATAGTCCAATTATAATCAATTCACATACAAAGTGAAGGGACCACCATTCGTTCAATTAAGATGATATGTATCCATGTATCTTATTTCTCATGTTATGATAGGTATGATAAAACTCTTTCTAAGACATTCTCGATCTACAGGTTGAGACAATTTTAGATATGGTTTGGATAATATGTTTAATTCCTTCTCAAGCTTTTTCTTTGCACATAGTGATATAACTCCGTTATTACATATCTGATTTAAAAACTTCCACATTGGAAGTAATCACATAACTCAACTTCAGGAGATAATAATCAATTTGTACAAGTTCATGTTGCGAATGCTTGATCTTCATCTTTTCCCATCAGGGGAATAAAGATTGTTTAATGAGTTTGAAATCGTACAAAGATTTACTAAATTGATAACCTTTCATAAATTTGAAATTTTTTAGGGATTATAAATATTTCAAGGTACACCTTGTTGGTATAGGTAATACTATCAAACCATTTAAGCGAGTCCTTACATATACTCCCACTTCAAGAACGTGACGTCCTCGTTGCGACTTCAAGCACAATACATAAGCCCCAGAACCTTCCCCCGCTAGACGGCTTACCTAGGACATCGAATCCAGCACGCGGTCGCAGGGTTGCTCTGATACCACTCTGTAACGCCCCGACCAATACTCGCTACCGGATCGTTACCAAGAAACACTTTTCAGGCTTAGGACTGACCCCACAGACCAACACTAGTCCTTTCAGTATGCTTTGTCCTGACTTACACACACCTTGAGAAACTTCCCAAGAGGTCACCCATCCCAGCATTACTCCACGTTAAGCACGCTTAACTGCGGAGTTCTAAAGTGATGGCTACCAGAAAGAAATGTGTACCTTGTTGGTATAAGTAGTACTATCAAACCATTTAAACGGGTCCTTACATCTTTGAAACAATGCAAAAATACCGTGAAAATCTCCACCGTTACCATAAATATTTCAACCACGTGTCGATATAAAATACTTTCAAAATGCATTAGCCTCACCAATTTTGACCTAACATCCTGAGGAGAAACCTAGCATTCTAAGGAAAACAGAGACAGAGAAAAGGTAAGATTTTATCTTTCGTATTGTTTCGTCGTCGTTATGCATTCATCTCGTGTGATGACCTGCCCTGTCGAATTCCGGCCGCCCCGACCTCGGTAACGTACCCCTGTCCATCCCTGAACGTAGAAACGAGTATTTTAGAAACCATCAACTGCCATAACGCTGCCCTTGTCTAAACACCCTAGTACTAGGACTTGCCTCTAGAAGCCTAACTCACCCGACCACGACCGAATTCAACCACACCCGGTCGTTTACAACCTTACCAGAAGCCGAAAACCATCGATACCAATCAAAATCCGACCGTTCACAAACAACGACGAACGGATCTTGGCCATAGATCCTGAAATAACATGACCCCAATTAAGATCCGGCAACCCCGACTCGCGTCGACCCTTCCCGAGGGAAACTGGAGGGAAACCGAAGGGAAACAAGCAAAGGGAAGCCGGGATTTGACCACCCTTGCTCGGCGACGATGACCCGTAATCGACGACAACTCCTTGCACCCAAACCCGACCGCCCTGAGCTTCCTTGACACCGTTGGGGCTTGATTGGTGTTCCTCGTCAACCGATGGCCAGTCCCTACTCACTACCGACACCCCTTGGTCCTCGCCTGAAACTTGCCTAGCCTCTTCGTGCGCAGCCAAGGAAGAGGAAGGGGATTAGCCCCTTTTGCCTTAAATTGAATATTAGAAGTTGCATTGTTGTGTTCAATATGTAATTGTACACACATGCGTATATTGTTTAGGTATTAATGTTAGCGTACTTATGTTATTTATTTTATCATAGGTACGAACGTTGCGAAGAAGCAGGAATAAGCTTGGGATTAACGGAAGAATTTTCCTGATTTTTATAAATGACGAGGTAACACACATCGTTACCCTGAATTGAATGAAATGCTTGGGTGTGCGTGATGTGACTGTTTGATCACATACTTGAATATTAAATAAAAAAATAAGTCTTGATGTGGGTGACTGTCTTGAATGTTGAATTGCATGCCTAACTGGATAACGATGCAACCTGTAGAACATTATAGATTATAATAAATTTCTGAATTTCTGAATATTGAAGTATGGTATCTCGTGCTGATTATTAATTTTGTAACGAACTGTTAATCCTGATGAACTTTATTAAACGTTATAAAAATACTTGACCCTGATTTTTTATAATGGAATTATTTCCATTACCCGCGAGTATAATTTAATGTGACAAATGAGAATATAAATGCCGTGATAGTCATCTGCTGTATATAGAAATTAATGAAATTAATTTCATAATACATGCTTGAAAAATCTTGAAATATGAATGTCGAAACAAATGTTTACTGTACATGGAAATTAAGTAATAAATGTCATGGTACACGCATGAAATCTCGAGAATCTTAAAAATCTTGAATCCTGTCGTACATGAAATTAATACGGTTAATTTCATGCTACCTGTCTGAAAATCCTGAAAACCTGAACATGAAGACATTCCTGTAAATGACAATAACTGGGAGAGTTGCGGGTCTTGAACTAGCTAGGAAGGGATAGAAACCCCCTTCGCGTGCACGCAGCAGCATCAATTAAAATATAATTGGTGTCCGTGTTTGTTTAATTGTAGCGACCATCCTGTTTGTTTAATTGTTATTAGTATGATGATACTGATAACATTAAATTCCTGCTGTAACTCCTCCCATGTTATTAGCTTGTAAAAATCATGAGAACTATTATGACGTAACAAACCATTTCATTAACCTATAAAAAAATCATGAGAATCAATATGGCATGACAGAGCATATCATTAACCTGTAAAAATCATGAGAATTAATATGACTTGACACGAAATATAGAAGAGCCTTAAAAACCCTAATAAAGGCTATTGCTGATGGAAAAAGGATTAACCTGTTTGACTTGAGATATTATCTTGTGTGTAATTTATACATTCCTGCTTGGCATATGATTGCTCGGTGTTGCTTGCATTGCATCCTGTTTACGCATGGAAAACGCATGATATAATAAGCATGCCGGACCCCTGAGATGGACGTGTATCCTGTGTTATTGGGCTTTCGAGGTCACGGTTACGTGTTCGTTTCAGGTAATAAAGATTCGAGGAAAGGTCCGTTACTTAGCAAGGATGAATGAATTCGACTTGTTATAATATTGCTCTTTCTTTCTAGATATAGACTTTCATGTAATACAAGAGATGTAAGTTGGATATTTATTTCTAGTTCCTATGTTTCTGATACTTAAACCTCTTGTATTCTTGTCGGCTTGCTTCAAACAAAACTTTGGAGCGGCGATAATTCCACTTGTTTAGCAGGTATTGGATAGGAAATCTTGGGGTGTTACAGAATGGTATCAGAGCGTGGGTTTAAGAAAAAAAAATGGGATAATAATAAGGAAATAATCCCAGTTAAGGGTTAAGGATTAAAAAAAAGAAATTGAGGATTTGGGTGAAATGTTCTTGGCATGATTTTAAGTGATCATTTGTGTTTGATGATTGAATGATTTTAGTGACTGACAAAAATAAAATAAATTTCGCAGGTCAGGGAAACGAAGGTCTAGCATAATATCGTCAGTACCAGCGTGGCAAAGGATTCCACGTCTTTCACCATGGGAGGGGGGAGACTTACATGAGCACTTAACGAAGACGCTAAAGATTATTAGAGAATTGAAGAGGATTCATGACCCGTTAAGACATCCAGTGTACGAGGCAACAGCCATTTTACATACCTTGCCACGATATAGAAGATTCTTGATGCACCAAACTAAGAATGCTAACCTTTTGGTAAATGGTGAACCCAATAGAGAAGAATATTTTGCAGATGAAAGGTGGAAGATTAACGGACCGAGGATATGTCATGAGATCTGGAGCGATGCGTTAAACCAAATATGGGGACATCCCAATTATGAGGAAAATTATATGAAGTACTTAGAAGAGGAGAGGCTTGCTGGAAGACTAGCCTAAAGGATTTCTTGGCATCAGGAGTTGAAGTTAGAATTTAATGAAATAGCTATAGATTCTAGATAGTTAGTGTAATAAACGACCGTTGTGGAGGTCGTACTAGATTCCCTTGGATGTCAAACATTATTTCCTGTTTACTACTTAGTGATTAATAAAAGTTGTTTCGTTTCCTGAACCTGGATTGTTTGTGTGATACCAAGTTCTTGACATGATTTATCACTGAGTTTGAAGTGATAACAATTCTTGAGCCCTGCATGAATCTTAAAGAACATAATATACTTGAAAATGAAACCTGGAGCTTGACTTGTATGATATCAATCTTGAAAGGAAGTATGCTTGACCTTGATAAATAATTTATTTCAGTCACGAAGCTGTGCCCCAAAATGCTTTGGACGTGGTCTAAAATATGAATACTCCGCCTGTACAAAGCAGAGAGGAAATTGAACAACAAGGCTGTCATGCTGGATCAGTAGGGCCTGCTAATAGGCCAGATAATGCGCAACCTGTATTGGCTAATGCACCTCCTATTGATGCACCTCTCGTGAATGCTATACAAGGCCCAGGTAGGGGAGTTAGCAAAGAGGGATCAAAAGGAAAATCAAGATCAACAAGTTGATGGTGGCAAGTATCTTCGTCGCCTAAGTGCGTATCGCCCTAAGCGCTTCAGCGGCGAAGGCGACCCGATAACCCTGGAAGATTGGCTCTGAAGCTTCGAAAAGTTTCTTGATGCGGTTCAATGCCCGGATGACTTAAGGATCACCTTCGCTTCGTATTATCTCGAGGGCGAAGCTGATGCCTGGTGGAGCACTGCTGAGGAAAGTATTGAAGAGGAAGGATTTGGATTGGTGGACTTCAAAGCAGCAATCAGAGGAACATTTTACCCGGAGTCTCTTCAAGTTGAGAAGAGGAATGAGTTCCTCAACTTGAAACAAGAAGCTATGTCTGTGTCGGAGTACGCTACAAAGTTCACAAATCTGCTACGACTCCAGCCGTCATTCTATGTACAGGATACGGAGAAACAAAGATAATTTCTTGGTGGTCTGAACTACAGATTACGGATCGGCTTGGCTCCTCAAACCTTTGCGACCTATCAAAGGATGTACGACGGGGCAGTAAAACTAGAACATGCTATCTGAGATCGGGATGATAATGAGGGGCAAGGATTCAAGAAGAGAAAAACTGGGTGGAACACACAAGCTGGTGGATCAAACTCTGAGGTTGCTGGTAACACCTCTAGCCAGAGGAAGGGAGCACCTTCACAACAGAGTAATGATAATCGAAGATTCTCTAGAGCACCCCGTAATCAACAAATGATGCAAGGGATGAGTCAAAATACTGGAGGTGGTAGCCAAAGCAAGACCACAAGTATTGTAAAGTGTCACAACTGTGGAAAGATGGGGCATTACGCTAGGGATTGTAGGACTGCTTCTGGAGCATGTTTCCGATGTGGTGAACTGGGACATAAGATATATGACTGCCCACAGAAGAACGACAGGCGGAGTTACAACACTGGGAAGCCTTCGGCCTCGGGTCAATTTATGGCCCAATCTTCAAACCCGTCTATTAATCAGAATATCAGAGGAAAACAACCGACGGGACGAGTGTATATGATGAACCCTCCAGGAGCCCCAGATGGAGAAGCAGTCGTGACCGGTAATATTCTACTTTTATCTCGACTTGTATATGCTATGTTTGACTTAGGAGCAACTCATTCTTTTATTACAAAATGATAGAGCAAATACAAGTAGGGTTACCCACAGAAGAAATAGTGACCTGTAAGCTAGTTGTTCCTCGAGCATCAGTAATGATTGGAGAGGAAGAATTTCCTGTAGATTTGATTGTCTTAGACTTGCACAATTTCGAGATAGTCCTCAGAAGAATTGGCTTGAAAGATACAAGGCAGTTATGGACTGTAAGAAGAAAACAATAAAGCTACAGAGTCCAAAAGGTAGGACATTACTTTTCCATGGGGATGGATCAAGACATGACTTACAGTTAGTGTCTGCTATAGCGGCTAGCAAGCTTCTCAAGAAAGGGTGTCAAGGCTTCTTATGCAGTCTCAAGTCAACAGTGCAACATGAAATTAGGGTCGATAATATACCCATGGCACGAGACTATCCTGACATTTTTCCGGATGAACTACCAGGACTACCGCTAACTCGTGAGCTAAAGTCAGCATTGAACTAGTACCTGGAGTAGCACCGATCTCGAAGGCACCATATCGCATGGCTCCAGCTGAGCTCAAGGAGTTGAAGACCCAACTTGAGGAACTATTAGAGAAAGGTTATATACGGCCTAGAGTCTCCCCATGGGGAGCACCTGTCTTGTTCGTGAAGAAGAAGGATGGGAGCATGAGACTATGCATTGACTACCGGGAGCTTAACAAGATCACCATCAAGAACCGTTATCCCTTACCTCGAATCGATGACCTATTTGACCAACTTCAGGGAGCTAGTGTGTATTCCAAGATAGATCTTCGATCGGGGTATCACCAGTTACATATTAAGACATACGACATTTCGAAGACCGTATTCAGGACTCGTTACGGTCACTATGAGTTTGTGGTCATGCTGTTTGGTCTCACGAATGCACCTGCGGTTTTCATGGACTTGATGAACAGGGTCTTCAAGCCGTATTTGGACCGTTTCGTCGTAGTGTTCATCGATGACATTCTTGTGTACTCTCATGATCATTCTGGTTATTAGTTATATGCCAAGTTGAAGAAATGTGAATTCTGGTTGAAGGAGGTAGCATTCTTGGGACATGTGATTTCTGGAGAAGGGGTTAAGGTAGATCCTAAGAAAATAGAAGCGGTTACTGAATAGTCTAGACCGTATAATGTGACGGAAGTTAGAAGTTTCTTGGGACTAGCGGGATATTATCGAAGGTTCGTAGAAGGTTTCTCTAAGATTGCAATACCTCTATCCAAACTTACAAGAAAATCAACGAAGTTTGATTGGATAGAAAAGTGCGAGAAAGCTTTCGAGGAACTAAAGGACCGACTTACCTCGGCTTCTATCTTGACTTTACCTTCAGGGGAAGAGGGGTTTTGTATTTATAGTGATGCTTCCAAGCAGGGCTAGTGATACGTATTGATGCAGCATGACAAGGTGATAGCATATGCATCGAGACAATTAAAGCCATATGAGATTAATTATCCCACGCATAATTTGGAACTAGCAGCAGTAGTTTTTGCTTTGAAGATTTTGAGACATTATCTATATGGTGTTTCATGTCGGATCTATATGGATCACAAGAGTTTGAAGTATATCTTCACTCAAAAGGAATTGAACATGAGGCAACGAAGATGGCTTGAGTTATTGAAGGATTATGACCTAGATATTCAGTACCATCCAGGCAAGGCTAATCTTGTAGCTGATGCTTTGAGCCGTAAGTCCAAAAGAGCAGAAGGGAGTCTTAACAAGTTGATGATTACACAAGCCAAGTTATTTGAAGACTTCTATAAGTTGAACATTACAGTGGTCTCCGAGCCTCCTACAGGTTTTCTAAGGTACATGCAAGTCCAATCCACCTTGCGTGATGAGATTTTGCAAGCTCAAGGGGGTGATGAACAGATACAACGAATCAGACAAGAAATTCAAGATGGAAAGGCACCGGGATTCATTGTCCATGAAGATGGATCTTTGAGATTCCAAGGAAGATTGTGTGTTCCGAATGAAGAGGAACTTAAGTGAAAATCCTTGAAGAAGCACATCAAACACTGTATTCTGCATATCCTGGAGGCAATAAGCTGTATCAAGATCTTGGCCAACGTTTTTCTTGGAGTAACATGAAATGAGAGGTTGCTGAGTTCGTAGCCAAGTGTATTATTTGTCAACAGATAAAGATCGAGCACCAAAGACCAAGAGGGTTACTACAGCCCTTGGAGATACCGGTAAGGAAATGAGATTCAATTTCTATGGACTTTATTGTAGGGCTACCACTTACAATTCAGGGTATGAACTCGATATGGGTGATAGTGGATAGACTGACGATATCTGCTCACTTTCTCCCCATGAAGACTTCTTGGAGTGTGGATCGTTTGGCAGACATATATGTTAGGGAGATCGTGAGGTTACATGGTGCTCCGAGTTTAATAGTATCTGATAGGGATACTAGGTTTCAAGCACGGTTCTGGCAAGGTTTACAAAAGGCTTTTGGAATTAGATTGAATTTCAGCACGAGTTTTCACCCTGCTTCTGATGGACAGGCTGAGCGTACGATACAAACCCTTGAAGATATGTTAAGAATGTGTGTCCTTGACTTTAAGGGTTCATGGGATCATCACTTGCCATTGATGGAGTTCGCTTATAACAATAGCTACCATGCTAGCATCGTCATGACGCCATTCGAGGCTTTGTATGGGAGAAAATGTCGATCCCCCATCTGTTGGGATGATATCGAAGACACTATAATTGTGGGACCAGAGTTAGCACAGGAAACCGCAGGCAAGGTCAAGCTTATTCAATCCCGGATGAAAGCAGCTCAAGATCGTCAAAAGAGCCATGCAGACGTGAGAAGAAGGTCACTAGAGTTTTTAGGTTGTGATCATGTTTTCTTGAAAGTTTCACCTATCAAGGGTGTTATGAGGTTTTGGAAGAAAGGAAAACTCAGTCCTCGTTACATAGATCCATTTGAAATCCTAGAAAGGATTGGTGAAGTGGCCTATCGATTGGCATTGCCAGTAGGGTTAGCTAGCATTCATAATGTCTTCTATGTTTCTTTGTTGAGGAAACATGAAACTGACCCTAAGCATGTAATTCAACATGAGCAAATAAGACTCAGTGAGGACCTATGTTATGAGGAAAAGCCGGAGGAGGTAGTAGATCACATGGTAAAAATACTCAAACGAAAGGAAGTGCCAATTGTCAAGGTACGGTGGACTAACCATACCACATGAGAAGCAACATGGGAACTGGAAGAGGACACGAGGAAGCGATATCCCTACTTATTCTCAAGTAAGGTTCTATTCTTTACTTTAATCAAGTTTCGAGGATGAAACTTCTTGAAAGGAGGGAGAGGTGTAATATCCTGAAATATTTTGAATAAGGAAAACATATATTTTAAATATGGTAAGACATCTTTGAAACAATGCAAGAATCCCGTGAAAATCTCCAACAACGTGTCGTTATAAATACTTTCAAAATGCGTTAGACTCATCAATTTTGACCTAACATCCTGAGGAGAAACCTAGTATTCTAAGGAAAATAGAGACAGAGAAAAGGTAAGATTTCATCTTTCGTATTGTTCTCTGTAACGTCCCGGGCAATCCTCGCTACTGGGTCGTTACCAAGAAATACTTTCCAAGCTGAGGACTGACCTCACAGACCAACACTATTCTTTTCAGTATGTTTTGTCCTCACTTACACACACCCTGAGAAACTTTCCAAGAGGTCACCCATCCCAACATTACTCCACGTTAAGCACGCTTAACTGCGGAGTTCAAAAGTGATGGGCCACCGAAAAAAAAAATGCACCTTGTTGGTATATGTAGTACTATCAAACCATTTAAGCGGGTCCTTATATACACTCCCACTTTAAGAACGCAACGTCCTCGTTGTGACTTCAAGCATGATACACAAGCCCCAAAACATTCCCTCGCTAGACGGCTGACCCAGGACATCGAACCCAGCACGCGGTCGCAGGGTTGCTCTGATACTACTCTATAACGTCCCGGCCAATCCTCGCTATCGGGTCGTTACCAAGAAACACTTTCCAGACTCAGGACACCCCACAGACCAACACCAGTCCTTTCAATGTGTTTTGTCCTCATTTTCACATACCCTGGAAACTTAATACACAGTACCAATTTATTATGCATTAAATGGGGAAAAAATCTTATATTTCTAATTGAAATGAAGACACAGTACCAATTTAATACATTAAAAAAAAGCGTACGTGGGGCTCATTTTATACTACATAAAATGGGAAAAACAGGGGAGGTGTGACTGTAGTAGCCGAGGAAGGAGCCCTCTTTTTTGATTTTTCTTTCTTTCGTTTTTTTTTTTAATTTTCACTTTTCTTACACGCCTCAAATTTGTAATCGTTGTTTTTTTTTTTTTTT